>VYZW01060884.1:121068-172629 GCA_013401315.1 Balaeniceps rex
GATGACTGAAGAAAATGATTTAAAAAAAAAAAAGTTTAGAAGGTACTCAAGGGAAAGACACTGCAAAGAGCGACATGTCTGAAATCCCACTTCTTTCTAGACTTAAGGCATCTGTTTAAGCTGTCCAGAGACCAGGACTCTCTCTGATTGTTTTTGACATTGTTAACCGTTACTTTTGTAACAGTTAATAGTTTATGCAATATGAAACAGAAAGAATTTAACCATGTCTTCCATGATTCATTTGAGCAAACTATGCTTCAAGATAAAGAACTGCCTATGNCTAATAGGTACCTCTGCAACAGAAAAGCATATGTGAGTCAGATATTTTACTAGGCTTGATAAGCATATATAAAAGACATTTTGAGGAAAAACCCAGACTTTATTATTTAGTGTTTACAATGCAAAAGAGTCCTCCAACCCTCAAATCTCTTGAAGGATTACATCGAGAAAGGAAAACATGACAATGCATTAACTTGNGGATATACAACAAAGTCAACATGTGAATTATAGGGATTTCTTGTTTCTGGAAAGTTCTGGCTACTTCATGGATTTTTTAGCAAGTTTGCCCACTCCTTGTAAGCAGAAGCTACTTCTGTTTTCTGGGCTAGAGGTTTACAATAGACACTGAATGTCTAAAGGCACAGAGCTAATTACGTGGCTATTACTGCATATATTTTATCAGCTCAAATAAAGTACAGATGAAGAGAGTCCATGCTGTCTTTATCTCTGCTTGTCCCATCAAGGGATGCTGCCCCAGGAAACATTGTCCAGTGACAAGACAAGTGCTAACAAGTCATTCAACCCCAAACAAGTCAGGTGTGCCTTTGCCTTGAGAGTACTAGCCATTCCTCCTGGCCTAGCACTGGGTATGGGTCCATGATGGGCCTGAGAGCTGCCCCTGTGGCTCAGGACCTAATAATTATTTTCCATGTGTGTGTTTTGGTCAACAAGGCACAACCTGAAGGCACGGGAGGACAGTATCACAGCATGATGAAGTAGTGGGTGCTTTTATAGCATTATGTCAAGGCAGATTATTGTGGTCTGGGCCATGATGTTAGAGGATGCAAGAGAGCAATGGCTGCTGAAAGGGTGCTGGAGGACTGTGGGGACTGGGGAGAACCCAGCCTGGACTGGACTTGTGTATTGGGAGCCTTGTGGAAGATGTTGTATTCAAGGAATTAGTGATCTTGAGCAGACCATGACTGCTCCACTGGGCCTCATACTTAGGGCTTGAGAAGCCCATATGTTATTAAAGTAGTCTGGAACTTATCTTTGCTCATTATCTGGAATGAGCAAAAGGGAGAGCTTCTCTCCATGGACAGGATCTGCTCTGTGCAACGTGCTGTGGGAAAATCCATCTGCGCTCCATCCAACGCTACACTAATTCAGGGTGCCCAGTGTCTGAAGGCATGTAAGATTTACTCGCTATCTATACTCCTCTTCTTATCCTGTCTCATTAAAGCAGTTATCTTATTAAGCTGTTTGCTGTTGGGCCTTTCTTATAGAGACACAGAAAGAGCCTTGCACTGTCTCTCTCTCTCTCACTCCCACCCTCCCAGTGCAGAACAAGTTTTCTATGCGGAGCAGTCCTGGGATGAATTTTCCATGTAGCTGTCTGGGCTTCATCTCAAAGGCAGCTAGTTTGGCCCATTATGACTAAACCAGCATGAGGTGTAGGTAATCAGTGAGTGGGATCTTGGAATTGATCATGAGGCTAAGTTATTTAACAGTCTAAGTATACTCATTGTTTAATACATAACCATAACCTATTTCAAAACATTTTGTTATTTTACAGGAGGAAACTTGAGACCAAAGTGCAGTAGGTGATTTTAGTAGTACCTTTTCTCTGCTAGAGCAACGCATTTCCCAGCATAAAACCCCCTTGTCTTTCCACTCACTACCTCTAGAAACTTTCACCTCACATGGGAAGATATTTTATAGACAGAATGTACAGGAATAAAAACAGAAAGCAATTTACCTCATATTAAGACCTGAGAAAGTCATATAACATTTTTATAAGATTCAAATTAGCACCAGCTAGGGTTTAGTTTGATGTAGTTTAAAATGCATTTCTTCTGACATATAAATACTAAATCCTGTGCAAGAGAAAACTCTCCAAAGGTTTACAGCATGGATTTCATGAAAAACAAAAATGATTTCCAGTTCTGCAAACCCTCTGTTTAGTTCTAATTTTATGTGTCTTAAAAGGACTCTTCTAAAAAACCAATCTCTTTGTCCACACGATAAAATTGCTCAGTTGCACAGCTGAGACTGGGGTTTATAGCAGGAATTACAGACAGAAGGTAAGTCTTGACAGCACTGCTTATTGGAATGTGAATGCTTAGAAACCCAATCCGAGTGTTTGAAATGCAGTCATTTCCCTTGCTTGTTGTTACAGAATCCAAAAGGGGTAGTTTCAGGTATCTTAACATTCAAAAAGTAAAATGAGAGGCTATTGCTCACTAAATGGGAGCTAAGGAGAACCTAGAATTAATTTTCCTTGAGGGCTCCTCTGTAACGTGAGTGTTGTAACTCTACAACTAATATGACAGCTTTCCTTGTTCACCAAGAAGAGGCAGAGAAGGTTGTTTTTCCTAGTTGATATTCAGACTTCCACAGGTGGAGAATGAACTATCAGTTAGATGTACAGTTATGAAAAATCCTGAACACCACACTACATCTGGCATCTTCTTTCCTCACAGATGCTGTTAATATTATCTTTTTGGGATAGTGTATATATGAATGTGATAAGGAAATGCTAATCACCCTTAGGACCTATGACCTAGGACACATTTCTTACATTTTTCACTAACCCTCTCAGTGATTACTTGCTTCATCAACTTACGACACTCTAACACCATTGGCCAACAGTAGCCATCATAAAAGCTAGCTGGTGTTTTGTTGGTACAACAAATGATGCTTCACTTTTTATTCAATGCATCACTGCATCTCAGAAAAAGAAACAGGAATTTCAAAAGCCAACAATGTTTAATCTTCAACAGAGATGAAACTTTCTCCTTCCTTATCATCCTACCAAAGAACATGTACTGCATTAAGTATTCATAAGCTTTTTGGGTGATACAATAACATTTGGCTGGTACATCTTCTTGTCTCAGAGAAAGATTGCATCTAATATACATACTCACTAAACCAGCTAACAGAAAGTCTTGTTACGATTACACCAAGAGATCTCAACATGCCAGCCAACATTAAGTGATATCATATCCTGGCAAGCTGAAGAGGGGACTAATATATTTGGAGGGTGAAGGGAAGCAATTTCCAGGAATTTAGAACTAGACAATTACTTTTGCAATTTCATTTCCAAATATTAGCACATTTGTGATAATTAGGGTCAAAATAAACCAACCTGAACTTCTCTTCTGCAGTTTGAGACGAAGAAAGTTATGAAACAAATTGGAAGTGGTAATACAAAGCTTGCATGAAACAAGAAGGCATAATTCACTTTTTCACAGCTCATCAACGCATTAGGAATTTTCGTTAACAATGTCCAAAAAGAATTGTGCTGGTTGTGGCTGGGATAGAGTTAATTTTCTTCATAGTAGCTAGTATGGGGCTATGTTTTGGATTTGTGCTGGAAATAGTGTTGATAATACAGGGATGTTTTCGTTATTGCTGAGCAGTGCTTACACAGAGTCAAGGCCTTTTCTGCTTCTCACACCACCCCACCAGCGAGTAGGCTGGGGGTGCACAAGAAGTTGGGAGGGGACGCAGCCAGGACAGCTGACCCCAACTGACCAAAGGGATATTCCATACCATGCTCAGCCTATAAAGGTGGGGGAAGAAGGCGGAAGGGAGAGACGTTCAGAGTGATGGTGTTTGTCTTCCCAAGTAACCATTATGTGTGATGGAGCCCTGCTTTCCTGGAGGTGGCTGAACACCTGCCTGCCGATGGGAAGTAGGGAATGAACTCCTTGTTTTGCTTTGCTGGTGTGCGTGGCTTTTGCTTTAGCTATTAAACTGTCTTTATCTCAACCCATGAGTTTTCTCACTTTTACTCTTCTGATTCTCTCCCCCATCCCACCCGAGGGGGAGTAAGTAGGTGGCTGTTTGGTGCTTAGTTGCCGGCTGGGATTAAACTGCGACAAGAATAGAAATGGATTTTTAAAAACGTCTTTTAGAAGCAAGGCAGGACTGATAATAGATCTGTTTACTCTTCTTGCACTGCATCATTATTTTAGTATGAGTAGTCCTTCAAAAACTGCGGTCTGGATTGTATTTTGCTAAACATGTTTATTGGCAAATGTTGTCCTTGGCCTGAAGAGCTTCAAGTCTACATCTTCAATCAAGTGAATTCAATAAAATGGAGAAAAGGATGCCTGAAAGTATTGCAGCCATGGTTTAGCTGCCAATGCATCTTGAGAGCCTTGAATCATATGGAAATATGTCGTTCTATTGCAAATAAACGGTATCTGCTACCCCAGCTACTGTTGGCTTTAGCATGCATTAGGTGGGTTTTACCAGCTGTCGGCTCTTCCCAACTCCTATGATTTTATAACTCCCACAGCCCCTTTCGCTGCTAGATGTGAGTACAGATAGGAGAATTTTGGCCTGACCGATTCCTCAGGACGTTCTTTTCCAGGTTTCCTTCCAGTGCTCCAGAAAGCGTAACTGCCCTCATCCTTCCCTTGCTTTTTCCCTCTTTATTCCACAGTGACTTTTTCCTCAGTTTCACATATACCTTCCAGCAAAAGAACCAGGTTTTAATTTTATGTCAAAAAGTCAGTTTCAGCAAACAGAATTTGTTCATCATTAACATGTTTATTGTGAAAGCTCAAAATGCAAACAGCTAGCACTGCATATCTTTGAAACTTGCTGTATCCTTGTATTCTCCAAATGAACACTGCATTTTGCTTACTCAACTGGGCCAAACTGACCAATTTACTATGATTTTCAGTGGGCAAAACTTACCCTTTCACGTTCTGGTTTGAGTTTGTATGGCTGAATTTTGCTTGACCCTATCAAAGGTGTTATTTACACGTCAAACGTGTGCTCAGTAGCCTCTCAGACCAGAAAAGGGAATTGCTGAAGCTACTCCAATTCCTTCATTTAGGGTTTTGCGTTCTTGACTCCTCTATAACTTAGAAAATGACCCTTCATGCATGCAGATGTCATCCAAATTCCAATGCATGAGCTTCTCTCCCCACTTGCTCATTCTTTGTTTGAAGCAAAATTATGCAACACCCGTATGACTAATTTGTTGTGAATAAAGCCCAGAGTTATAATTTGTGCCTGTTCTCTGAAAGTGGACTTTTGAGGATACTCCTTGAATACTTTATGCCAAACATGACTGTTTGGATATTCATGCAATTAAAATGGGGGCCTCCAGTGCTTCTGGCAGCTCTGTTTATAAGTCCAGCTGCATTTGGCTTGCTATTAACGTTGCAACCTCCTTTTGCCTCCATCTTCTCTTCCTCTGTCTTTTAAAAGCCAATAAAATAACTGAGACAATTTAAATGATCTCTGCATTTGTCAGTAATTGCATCTATTTCTCCAATTAATTTGCTTTAAATCTCTTATTGATTACTGTCAATTTTATCACGGACCTTAAAATCTGATCTGTTTTCTCTTTGAAGGTCAACATTTTAAATTTACCACCACAGGTAAACAGTGGAAGGTAGCTGTGCTTGATGGCCTGAGATTATCATGTATTGACAAAAGAAAGTGATTTTAAAACACTCTGGTACATTCCAGCAACAAAGTTCCAGTAAAACAAAGGGAAACAAAGGAACTGTTGTTTGTGTGAGAGTTGTGAAGATCTCATATAAGGAATCTGGCTGCTGCTTCAGTGAGATTTTTTGCTGTAAGATTTTTTTGTGTGTCTTGCATACATGATTATACGTGTATTCTGTTCCACAGTGTTAGCATTAAATGACTAATTTATAATAACTCTTTTCTTTAAGGCAGACTTCACTGAAACTCACATCCCCATGCATGCCCACCTCTGCCCCAGGGGAGCAGTCATGCGTTGCCTTTGCACATGCACTGCAGGGTCTTGATTCCTGGGAATGTACATCACACGTGTGATGTTTGGTGGTGCTTTCCTGGACCAGTCCCAGGGCACGCTTGCAGGGAATCTGGAGCTTCTGGGAATTGCTGGACTTCCCAGGCTTGTGCAGGAAGTTTGGTTATGGGTGGAGGCCAGGCTTTGCTGGCTGGTTTTAGTGGAAACTTATGACAAACAAAATCCTCATGGAATACAATGGTGGGAAGGGAATGGTACATGGATCCATCCTAGACCAGTGCTGACAGCCTTACAGTATTGGATTTGGCTGCGTGCTGCTCTAGGATAAGCTCTTGAGGTCAATTTCATACAGTTCTGCCCTAATCCCCAACCTAGATTAATAGCTTTCCTAATTTTTGATCCCTCTTCTTTTGACCTCCCTGGGTGTGGGGCATACTTGGAGACCTGATTCATAGTGGCATCCTGATTCCCAGCATGCTACTTACTGTTGTATTTAACCATGCACGCTACTGTGAGACCCAGTCAGAAAACTATACTATTGATAGTGATACCCTCCTTTACACCCTCTCCATCTTCATCTTAGGTACAAGAAATTGATCTGCTTTCAGGGATTTTGGCTTCAAACCAGCCATGGACAAAAATGTTATTACCCACTCTAAGGTTCTGAACTCTTTTAAAATGGCTGTGTGTCCATCTGAGGATTACTGAAGGCCTTTGGTTTATCATAAAACAAATGGAAATATTTTGTCTTCATTCCAGTTCTTGTCGCCTGTCTCTGCATGACAGTTTTCCCCTTTTTTTTCCTGAAGAACATATCCTATCATTTGAATAACTCCTCTAGTATAGCTATGCAGGGACAGTCATATGTACAAATTGGCCTCCACTGTTCTTTGCACTGCCGATACATCTATTTACTTATCACTATATTCTTTAACGATCTGGAAAAGGGATGAATATTGAGGTGGCAAAGTTTGTGATGATCCTACCATTCAGGGTAGACTGTGGCAGACTGCAGAATTACAGATGTATTTTAGAACAATGAGCAACTGGGCAGGTAAAGTGAAATTCACTGTGGTTAAATAATAAGGTGACAAACATGGCAAAAAAAATCTCAACTTCACTAATACAGCGATGTGTTCTGAGGTGACTGTCATCACCGAGAATGTAACTTGAAAGATTTTTCTATGAAAGTGATGTCACTGGTCACTAGCAGTCAAAAAAGTATATAAAGCATTAGGAATGATTTGAAAGGTGTCGTGGTTTAGCCCCACTCGGCAACTAAGCACCACGCAGCCGCTCGCTCACCCTCCCCCTCCCCGGTGGGATGGGGGAGAGAATCGGAAGGGCAAGAGTAAGAAAACCCACGGGTTGAGATAAGAACAGTTTAATAATTGAAATAAAATAATAATAATAGTAATAATAATAATGATAATAATAATAATAATAATTGTAATGAAAAGGAGAACGAGAGAGACAAACAAAACCCAGGGAAAAGAAAACAAGTGATGCAACCGCTCACCACCCGCCGACCGACACCCAGCCAGTCCCCGAGCAGCGATCGCTGCCCCCCGGCTAACTCCCCTCGGTTTATATACTGAGCATGACGTCATATGGTATGGAATAGCCCTTTGGCCGATTTGGATCAACTATCTTGGGCCGTGCCCCCTCCCAACTTCTTGTGCACCTGGCAGAGCATGGGAAGCTGAAAAAGAAAGTCCTTGACTAGTCTAAGCATTACTTAGCAACAACTAAAACATCAGTGTGTTATCAGCATTCTTCTCATGCTAAATCCAAAACACAGCACTATGCTAGCTACTAGGAAGAAAAGTAACTCTAACTCAGCTGAAACCAGGACAAAAGGTAATAGAAAACCAGCAAAAAAAAAAATTATGCCAATGAATAAGTCTGCCATGTGTTCATATTTGTAGTAGTGCATGCAGTTCTTGTCCCCTCATCTGAAAAAAGGATACAGTAAAACTATCCAGTGCAGAAGTGTATTCTGTAGGACAGTTCCCATTGAACAGTTTCTGGTCAAACTACAGCTATGATACATGCAAAATTACTGTCCTTTTCTCTATCTTCATCTAGTTTGAAACTTAGATTGTTCTGCCATAACATTTAGCTTGCGTAGATTACATTCTCACATTGTAAGTCTTCTACTTTAAAGTAGAAACTTTAAAGACTCCTTTAAAAAGAGTGTTTTGGGGAAATTTACTGCTTTATTTAGAAAAATTAAAGAGCAATGAAAAATCCACTGAGTAAAAAGACATAAAGGAATGAGAAAGCAAATTTCTAGTACAGAATATAGAGAATAGTTAAAGGGAGCAGGAGATAACATAGCAAACTAAACAACAAAATGGAAAAAAAGAAGGAAGAAGGTGGTGTGGACACAGTCAGAGTAGCTGTGGGTTGGTAGGTAAGGACTCTCCATTAAGCGATGTGTTTGTTCAGTTCCCGACCAAGCCGAGTGCTGAGAGCTGACCTGCCCTGGCTGAGCAGAGGAATCAGGGAGGGACACAGCAGACAGGGAGATCATTCAAAGTGGCGAGTGTTATATGGTATCGCTTATCACCTCAAGTGGTGTCCCTGGGTATCCTCACATTTTAAGATACTGTGTCTACTTTATTCTTTTTCATTATTATTTTGATGCATAGTAAAGACTGTATTTCACATTTGGGAAGGAGCTACCTGAGGTAGAGAGGGGAAGAATAATCTGATCATGTAGTGATCAGCACCTTTGGTAAACACAAGTCTCCCACATCCTTTCCATGAGGAAAAGTTTTTAACTGCCTTTTTTCTAGACTGTTGCATGTTGTGAGGTGCTGTGATGTGGCATAGGCAATCGCTTTCTCACCATGTCTGTTTACCTGCATTTTTTTCCTCCACTTTGAACAGCTTTGCACATATAACAAGTCTGCTTTCTTAATCCCTCAATCACAACCTTGTTGCTACATGTTGAGCTATCTTAAAGAAGTGGTGTTTGGGACCCAGAGCTGTACAGGATAGTATTTAGGAATAGTTCTCACATTCCCATATTGTGGTCAATCCTTCTCACACAAATATCAGCAAAAGCACAGATGTCTGCACAAAGAATGAGCCTGTGGTCACACAAGGACCTAGCCATCACATTGAGCTACGCTGCTTATTTATGTACAGACTTTGCTTGGCGATACAATCTGTTGGCTACTTCAAAACAGTGCAGAAGAAGCATTAGCATTCTGGTTTGAAACTCAGAATGCAGCCTCATTATACAAACCTTAATTACAACCTTATCAAAACATGGATTTGGGTTGTTTTAATTGGATTGGAAATATGCTTGCACTGTCCCCTAGGTGATTAAGTAAAATTAACACCTGGCTGTAAATGCCCCTGCAGACAATAGGAATGCCAAGTTGGGAGTCTATGCAAAATGCTGGCTGAGGAATACACTTGGGCTGCATGGGGTCATCTCTCACTTTGCTGCATTGTGCTGTGGCTTCGATCACTTCCCACTGTGGCTTAAAATTTGGTAAATCTGTGGTAAAATTTTTAGAGATGCTTTACCCACTTAGTGCTTTTAATCTGCTCAAACACTGTAGGATTTGGGGTCTTAAATCATAGAGGACTTTAATCTCAGCTTTGCCCTGAGGGAAAGAATGAGTGGGAAAATTATAAACAGCATAGAAAGAAGAGTATGACAGAATCTTGGATAGGACATGATGTTGTTATATGTGCAGAACATGGGACTTATTCCCCTTCTACCAGAAGTGGTTGATACATGATGTTCACGTTATACAGCTGATCAGGTTATAGATTTTTTTTAAAAAACAACGGAAAAATAGTTATTATTAAAGTGATGCAACTATTAATGCTTTTTTAAGTCATATTTTCAGTATATGATGGAATTTAAATAAATATGAGGGGATGTGAATATCTTTCAAAGTGAAGTACAGAGTCCCTCTGTTTTAGGAAGACATTTTACATAATAACTTCTTTTTGGATAAATAATCTGGAAAGGTTTATATTTTTCAGCTCAGTCAGAACTACTGGAGGAATAGTTTTGTATATACCAATTTTAAAGAGGAATCTGTGTCCCTGCTTTTACACACACACATGCACACACATATACACGTGGAAATAGTGCAAAGCTGCACCAGGGGAGGTTTAGACTGGACATTAGGAAACATTTCTTTACCAAGAGGGTGGTCAAACACTGGAGCAGGCTTCCATTGACAGGTGGTCAATGCCCCACACCTGGCAGTGTTTAAGAGGCATTTGGACAATGCCTTTAATAATTTGCTTTAACTTTTGGTCAGCCCTGAAGTGGTCAGGCAGTTGGACTAGATGATCATTGTAGGTCCCTTCCAAGTGATATATTCCATTCTATACACACACGCACACACACACAAAACCTAGAGCAGGGACAGCAATGCCAAAGTTTTGCCGTTGCACTGAAAGCAATCAGTGGTAATTAATGAGAACTTTAAAATATTGGGACAGATGTCTTCCCCTTACTATCTTGTTTAAATGTATTGCAGCTTCTTACTTTACTTTCAGGCCATTATAATAACATTAGAATAATGTGCCCTTAAAAATGCAAGACCCTCAAGCACAGTTGCCTGTAGTGCTTCTCTGCTGAGACCTCTGCACAATCTGCTGGATTCCCACCTTCTCCGCCCAGCTCCGTGTCTCCTAGTTACTCCTGCTTCTCCCCTAATCACTTACTAGGAAGTTTCAGAAAGGCCTGAAAAACAAAGTCAATTTTTGTAGACTATTCCTAATGCTTGTGAATCTATTGTTAATGAGCTAGTATGAAGATACACACCTCCAAAACCACCTAACTGGAAGTGAGGTGACATGTTGCTGACCTTTTGCTGTTTGTACCAATCCAGTGTGGAGTCAGCTGCTTTCCTTCTGTTACTCCTGGGTGCTCTTCGAAGAAGCTCTTGCAGCCTTAAACAAATCCCTTGAGGAGTATCACAAAGTTTGTTCATCTGGGTGAACTGAGGGAGCAGCAGCAGCAGCTGGGAGAACAGGGATGGGGGAGGAGGGGGTGGAAGACAGAGTGACAGACACTTCTGCAGTGTTTGTCTAGCGGTGACCTGTACCTCTGCAAAGCAAATATTGTTTGTGTAACACTTGCAAGAAATAAAATACTGTAAAGCCGTAAAACCAGAGCACTTAAACCTCAAGTGATTTGTGTTTGTAATGTTCTCCATTATGACTGGTAATGTGAATTTTCTTTAACTGCATAAAAGAATTCACATTTTTAAAGGCTTTCATTAAAATATTTACCTGTTGTGCAATAAAACATGGATGGAGACAATTTGTTAATCTCAGCTTCTAGATTCTGCTTTTAACTAATTTGACAGTTGGTCGTAAAAATACTTCTGGGAATCTGGGTATGTCTTATTTGGTTATCATCATCAAGTCAAAAAACCCTTACAGTTGGAGGACCTGGTTCCAGTCACTTGTGTTGCCTTGCTGTCATTCTGGTGACATCAAACAAATGATTCCTAGTTTATACCAACATGAAACAAATTAGTCTCTGCCCAAGAGCCATGAATCCTCACTGTGACTGCAAAGTACATGCCAAATTGACAGCTTGGGAAATGAAAATTTGGGGTGTCAGAGGAGAGAAATATATTTTTAAGCATTATATACAGATTATGATTTTAAAATACTTAATATCAAGATATGAAAAGTCAGAAATTCAAACAATATCACTAATTGGTCTACCTTGAATTTTCCTTTCCAACGTGCCTGTACTTTGCTCACGTCCCGTTTTTCACCCAATGGTGTCATAAAAGACTGGAGGTTGACAGCCGGGGTCAGATCACTCAGTTCTGCCTCTGGCAGTTGTCAGAATTGAATATGTCACAAGGTCCCACTAAACCCAAAGTATTCCCATCTCTCAAATCAGCAGCTGTGATTGGGCCAAAAGAAGTCTTTCCACTCGTTTGATTTCTGTGGTCTGGCATTTGCCAAGCATTCAGCCACAATTCATGGCCTGTGCTTATGGCATCTGGGAAATCTCCTGGCCAAAAACTGCATCCAGAAATGTTTAGTTTTCAGATCAGATGAATTCTGTTTGGCATTAAATGAACATTTGGACAATTTATTTATTGTTACAAATGAAGAAAAAGAATATTTCTGACTCCTGTCAAGATGCGTTAATGCACTAAACAGGATGTACTTTTCCAGTGAGTTTTAACGAGTTGTGTTAGGAATATGACAAAAATCTGTGGTCATGAAGTACCCTTCTTTCCTTAATATGACTCTGGAGGACCTTTGTGCTCTGTTGCCCCCCCTCCCCTGGGTTAAATAGTCCCCACTTTTTCTATCCATTTATACATAAATCTCTTATTATTTCACATCTCAATTTTTAACCTTTATTTCGTTCCTTGAATTTACCTTGTATTTCGTATTAGCTGTGGTGAAAAGGGAACAAAGACTCAACAAGGGCACTTGAACAGCAGTTCTTGTGTTTTGTTACTGTGATATCACCTGTGTTAGAAGCATAGGAAGCAAACAGGACAAGCTCCCTACCCTACTAGTAACATGTGCCCCACCCTGGGAATGCCTGCTCAAGGGACCTTACGAATCCCATCACCTTAATGAAGAGATAGCCTAAAACATCAAATGGCTTTAGGATTAGGCCCTGCATGTAGCACACTGAGGATAAGAAATTATTGTGGGACTATTTTGTTTTTTAAAATATTCAAGAAATGTGTTTTTGATTTCTTTATTTTGAAACATTATCAAAGGATTTCATAGAAAAGGAAAAAATATAAATTAAATTAAATCTTTTCATCCATTGATTCGTTGCTTAATTTTGTTATCAATATAAATTTTTCTTTCCAAATCCTACTTTCTAACTAATTTATTTTGACACATACAGAGCATGTATTGCCAGATGATCATTGTCACTGACAATTTTACTATTTAGTATTATACATCAGCCCCCTACGTAAACCTCCTTTAGGAAGAACTTTACTAAATTAAAACTAATTACTTTCAGTATTTTCTTCTGCCTATCAATCTTGCTCCATTTCATTATATTTATTTATTTTATTTCACGTTGCTTCCATCAGATGTGACCTCTTCATCCCTCTAAATTTGTCATGACTTCACAACCAAAAGATTGTTTTCTTAGCTGTTTGTCTTTCTGCTTGATATTCTTTCTTGTAAGTACCCACATTTGGTTTTGTTTCATCTGTAATCGGGCACATCAAAGTTGTTTCGCTCTAATTGGCAGAGCTGCTATTTGAGTTTTGTGATCAAATATTTGGATGCACTTAAGGATAAATAAAATAAATTGCTAGGGAGAAGCAACAGAGAAAACAAAAGCTATTATAGAATACAAACAGAGGAAATGAGTGGCAGAAATGCCATGTAAGAATACAAGGATGAATTGTTTGTACTCGTGAGTTAAAAGAATTCAAACTATATACTTTTAGTAAAGTGGATTTTGAATGAAAATTAATGCAGCTTTACAGGCAATGTGTCTTTTTAGATGGAAATCACTAGAGTAGTAAATATGCTGCATAACCACCTCTATCCTTAAATGTTTTGTACAAAACCACAGCAAGCCTAACCATTTAAGATTACTGATGCACTGACATGAGACAGCACTTATATCAAAAGCAAACAATAGCTGTTCACTAACAGGCAAGAAAACAAAAAGAAGACCCCAAGTATAAGCCATATTTCCTCTTAAATGAAGTTAATAATTTTACCCTTGAACAGTAATAAATTTATACTTAAATTTGCAAACTTGGAACAACATGTTTTGCAATTTCCAAGAGAATGAGCATGAAATACAGCCTGTGGTTGATTAAGGCCAAGTTCACATCACGTTTGTATGGAAAACAATTATGAAATGAACTGTGCATAGAAAGAAAGGAATCCCTTGGTCGGGCTGTAATTCCAATTCATGTGGCTATTACAATAATCACTTCTCAGTGTTTGTAAGCCCACATGCCCCTGCATTCAAGGTGCAGCCCTAAGGAAGACAGCTAACACTGTTAGGCACGTTAGATGAACTTCCATTTGATTGAACTAACGTAGTCTTCTGCACAAAGCGTAAAGGATTAGCTTAGCCCCATGCAACAAGGAGCTATATCTAAGTGCAGCAGCTGAAATCCCATGCAGATGGAGTCACCACATGTCAAGAACCATCACTGTTTTGTTCATGTCCAACAGGATTAAACTGCTAACTTCAGGCTTTTGAGTTTTATTCCACTTCAAACAAACACAGACTATTGACAAATAGGAAAGTAATGGAAATAATCAGGTCTGGAAAGTATGAGGAGTTGGAAGCCACAAAAAACCCAAGAGAGAGTAGGTTGAGGGGAGATACAGAAGACTGTCTAAACACTTCCTGGGAAGGAGGAGAGACTTGAATCAAGCAGGTATTTTTCCCTAGCTGTGCTGTGTCTCTCTGATGTGATCTGGGGCTGGATCAGCTGGGCAAGGGAGTTGCATGTTCTATGAAGCAGAGTTTACACTGAAAATTTCAGCTTTGGAGGATACCTGAGGTGCCATGGAGGTCCACCAAGATGTTTGGGGAGCAGCTGGAGCACATGGCATAGAAGGAGAGGCTGAGAGAAATGGGTTTGTTCAGCCTAAAGGAGAGAAGGTTTGGGGGAGATATTATTGCTGTCTGCAACTGTGTAGTGGGTGGTGGTAGAAAAGATGGAGCCAGACTCTTCTTTGGAGTTGCACAGTGATAGGATGAGAGGGAACAGACAGAGGCTGTAATAATGGAAATTCCCATTAGACACTAGGAAATATTTTCACGATAAGGGTGGCCAAACACTAGAGCAGGTGACCCAGAGAGTCTGTGGGATCTCCATCCTTGGAGATATTCAAGACTTGATTGTACGTGGCCCTGAGCAACCTCCTCTAACAGGCCCTGCTTTGAGCAGGAGGATGGAGAAGGTGGCCTCAGGGGTCTCTTCATGCCTACACAATTTGATGAGTCTTTCTCTGATTGTCTGATTCTGTGCATGCAGAAATGGCCACTACACTGTAACAAAAATACCAACACAGCTGCCATGATATTCCCCCTCCCTGCTGTGCTGTGAGATTGTGTTAAGGTTAGTGCACATACCATTTCGAGAATACTGATGGTGCACAGGACACTACAGAATTACTCATGCCATCTGTTTTTCTATTGTTAGAGATTAAAAATAAAACTCTGAACATTTATTATGTTGGCAGACTGAAAACCAGAAATCAGTACTTTGTATTCCCTCACTTAGGTAATTATCAAGTGTTCAAAAAATAAGTAAGTGGGAAAGGGGAAGAGAAAAGGGGAGAAAAAGCCTAACTTGCATCACACTAAATGGTAATTTAAAAGCAATTTCCACACAGTTTATCACATTCCCAGTCATCCTAACCAAATCCTGCAGTTCTCAGCCTGACTTTGTGCCTTAAAAAAATAGGAACTGGTCTTCTCAGGAATGCCCAGGAAAGATACAGGGAATAAAAAGTCAGTCTTGGGAACTGAGGAAAACTGTAGTCTCCTATAGACTATGTCATTCAGGAATGAGGAGTGGTTAGGTCACTGCCATGCCAGCCATCTTCCCCACCGTTCCAGCAGAGCTTGCTGCCTGTGCAGCAACGGGGATGGAGCAGGATGGAGGTCTACCTAAATGCTTCCAATGCGTAGTGTATTTGTGTTAACATAGCACATTGCACAGGACAGGCAGCCAGGGCAGGGGCCAGCAGTACATTTATTCCCACATGCCAAAGGCTTCAACTCTCTTGCCTGTTGAGCACTTCAAGGAGTTTTGCCTGGTAAGTGTGGGCAAAAAGGGAGCTTGCTTGTAACCCTATATATTTTCAACAGCAAAGACATCTCCCTGAGTTTCTGTCAGAGAGCTAGTTCATTCAAGGCTCAGGCCTCCGGTGTTCAGTGTTTCCAGTTTGTTTATTCTACCCAATTTCTTTTTAGTTAAAAAAACTTTCATTCAGCACTGCTTTTTCTTCTTCCCTTTGCCCTCCAATCTCTGGAGTCTTGGTACATTCATCATATAGGATGTAAGCCCAGTTAACGATGAAGTTTCCTAAGTTCACAGTAACGTATGCCAAAAACAGACATTTACAAACAAGCATCTTGCAAGAATGGGCCACCCATATTAATGGGATCCTTTCAAGGCTTGCCTCCAGCTACTGGCAACCCACATGCTTCAGAGACAATTAGATTTCTTGCTTTCTGTCCAAAGATACACCACACCATCGCTCCTGTCTCAGGGTAAAGAGTCTTCGTCCTGCATAAGGTGCAGCTTTTCTTTGAAATCCCCATCTTGGTAAATCACCCCTCATGGAGTAGCCAGGTCTTTGTTCTTTATATAGATACTATATACACCCCAAATACCTTCAAGCCAAAGGTGTACGGCAGAGCTTCCCGCTCTTGGAGTACCTCCTGTCCTCCCTCCCCCCTTCTGCTTTTTACCCGTGAGCAACCACTGTTTCCCACACTGCTCCAGCCCTGCCTGATCGCACTTCTTCAGCATCCCAGTGCACAGGCTCGGTGAGCTGATAACCTTGAACCCTTTCCTGACTGGCAGCAATTGCCCCATGCGTTGTTTTGCCACACCAAGTAGCTGGCTGGCTATCCAGCAGCTGACATTAACTGCACCACAAATAAAAGGAACAGAAATAATACTTGGATTAATAATTAATACATCTGTCTCTAATTGAAATGTAGGTTATGCCAAATGGGTGTTAGGAATTCAGGATTGCTCTCTGCAATTATAAAAGTAAAGAAGTTGATTCACAGGAACAACTTAAGAACACGAAGATCTCTTGTGGTCAGGGAAGCTCTGACTTCTTGCTGTGAAACTCATTTGCAGTAGTTGCCCCTCCTTGGCTTTACCAGTTATGCTATGATGTAAAATGGTTCAGAATGGGATCTCATTTTCCCTGATTTATGTTTGCTGCACAAGTGCTTATTGCAGCAGGAACGTATGCATAGTGAGAAGTATGGCCTTGTTTCAGGCATTTTAATTTGAGGCCACACTGAGTCTAAAATCATGGTAATCATTTTCTTTATGCTAGATTTTCTCTAGTCAGTCTGGCATTAACAAGGTTGGCTCGGCATTAGTGAACATACTCTGGATTTTTTTATAATTTATTCTTTACCTGTCTCCTAAGAACCACTTTTCAGAACAGAAGACAAAAAACAAGTTTATGCAGACAAGCTATTATACAAAAAGGATAGGGTGAAGGGAAAGAAATTGTCTTTGACAAATTAATTGATATGTACTAACTAATTATTAATAAAATGTACTTTAATGAGAGCTTAGACATTCTCTGTCTGGAAATGTCACTTAAAGAAATGTAAATTCCAGTTAAATAAGCCTTTTTTAAACAATTAGCAATGAAATTTTCTGTTTCCCTGAGCAGAATAATGTGTGCCTGTAACATTCATGTGATTAGTCCAAGCATGGGCCATGTTTTAGATACCTACATATATTCCTCTTAGTACTATCAATTAAGATGTGGCTGTAACTGTTTAGCATATTGGCACTGTGAATCCAAAAACTGGTATGACCATAAAGCCTTTGAAAGGAACTAGAACTAATAAGAAAGCACTGCACATCAGTTCAAAGCTAAGGTTAGGTTATATACATGACTAAACGCAGGGTACTTGAAGTAACATTGCTGCTTATCTTTTACAAAGATGAAGTTTTCACAGTCCTCTCTTCAAAGCAGAATAAGAATTTAAGTTTGTAGAAAATTAATTTTTATCCTTCCCTCCTCTTTAACTTTCTTAGATAACATGGTATACATACTCCTGTTAACAAATTGTGGTGGTGTTTTATCTCACTAAGAGCTTTGAGGTCATGCTTTCAAATGTGTTTTGGTAGCATGCAGGTGGAACTTCACACTCATTTGTTTCACCCATCTACATTAAGAACAATGCAATTTAAGACTTGGAAAGAAAACTGAAAATGCTGAAGTAAGTTCATCTGAATTTGTTAAAAAAAACCCTTCAGTACCCTTGAAAAGTATCAGTTTAAATATGCTAGGAGTGTGAAACAGCTTGGAATTTATTCCATTAATACACTTTCATGTATTTTTCTTGTGATTATGGCCATCTTATTTTACAGAGGTCTGAACTGAAGACTTGTTGCCTGCAGTAGATTTTAGACTAAGTAATTCTATGCAGATTTGCAGTGATGATCATCTAGGAAAATCCAGGGATGCATCTAGGAGTACTGGGAGCTATCTCTGCCAGCATGGCTCCATGAGGCCTTAATTTCTTTTTACATGGAGACCATGTGAAAGAAATAGAGACACAGGAGTTGTAGTGGAGACAGTCTTTGCAGAAAACCTGTGACCTCTGTTTCCATGAACTGAACCAGGTTGTATTTGCTGTTTGTAAGAGAACTAGTATTCCTACCTCTCAGATGTCACCCCAAGTACTTTTTCTTCATGGTTTAATACGGGTGGGGGCCACAGTTTTTATAGGCAGCAAGCCATCAAACTGTACAATATAGCTCAGAACTTCCAGCCTTGAAAAGAAAATACTCTGGTGACAGCAAATTCACAAAAACTTCCAACTAGTTTACCCCTATTGATCATTATTGTCTTTTCTCTTAGGGTGAAGTTGGATATGAGCCATTAGGTTTTGATATGCAAATTAAATTGAAGTAGTACTTATCAACTGAATCAAGTACTTATATATTTCCATAAGACATGCTTTCCATATTCTTATTTATTCCTGTATTCTTCTCCAGTGCTTTCCTACATTATCAACATCTTTCTTGAACTAGGGGTGTTTCAGTAGCAGTTACCAAAATAATAAATACGGAAGCTCCAACAACATACTTCACTGTTTAAATACTGGAAGACTGCATTAACCCTTTCTGCCAGCTGAATATCAGTCATCACCTGTGGGTTCATTTCAGGGTGCCTCTGCAGATCATGTTCTCTATTGCGCAAATGTGGTCATGTTATTTCCTTCTGACTTTATGCCTTCAGTCTTTCTTGTTCTACTGATCAAGACATCATTTTGTACCTATTAAAATGCTTTACACCGTCCTAGGGACATTCCATCAGTTTCACTTGTATCTACTGAACTTATAAAAGTGATGTCAACATAGGCTGACGAGACCTATTTTCTGGATGTTTTTGTTATTTGTTTTACTCTTTCAGTTTTCTATTGTCAGACTAACATGTTCTTTATCTAATTCAAATCAGTGTCAAAATGACAAGCTTGGAATTCACTGTGTCATTCAGTTTACTTGTTTTAAATTTCATAACAATTTAATCTTCCAAATTTCTAAAGCACATTTTAAGTCAACATAAATTACTTAGAAGGTTCTTAAGCATTTTTAAAGCTCCTAAATGCAAAGTTTGTATCTACTATTTAAAAATGTCTAACATTTATTGTTCTGGCTTAATATAATCTTTGATTAGTATCATTGTCATCAGAGGAGAGGAATTAATGATCTATATTGCATCAACCACCAACTAGAAAAGTTTAGCAAATACTTCTGCTTATTCTGCATCACTATTGACAATTCTACCATATTCCTAATAATAGGCTAAAAGCATGGTAAGAAATCTTCCCATCATCAGTTCTTGTTCTACTAAATAATAGAAGCCTCTATTATCAGGTTTCTTCTCAGAAAGTTATTCTGACACAGTAATTAAGCCATTACTCAAGAGTTTCAAGATAAACAATGGAGCTCTTTAAAAGTTTGAGCACACAATCCCAGTATAGCAGCTCATAATGCTTTTATTCTGCAATCAGGCTGCAGGAACCATACTTGCCTATGCTCCTCACACTCAGGAAAAACACTGAGGTATGGTTTAGCTTAATACTCCTTCAGTTGTCTTCTGCACTAAGTGGAATTAGTTACTGTAGCTGAGCTGATCTGCAATAACTCTTCTGTTTTTGAGCCCCCACAATCTCACTTAGGTCTCTTCCTCCGCATTGATACTCAGCAGATATTTCAGCCAGAGGAAGACAGCCCTGTTGGAAGCCTGGGCTGAAGGAAATACAGCTATAGAAAAGCAAATGGCAAAATACAGGAAGGAATGTGTACGTGCAGAAATGTAGGAAGACTTCAGGGAGTAGCTGGAGGAAAGAGCCAGGCAAATTGCATGACTCCCCTTTGAGAAGCAGGCTGTAAGAAAAATCACAGGAGAGCATATTGCCCTGGAATAAGAGAAATAATTAAAAAAATAATGTTAAAAGAAATAACAGGTGATACGAAAAGGAAGAACATCTGGTACTTCATAAAACAACTTCCAGCCTCTCCAGTTCTGCCTAAACAATTTTATATGAACATTGATTGTTTTGAATTTCTTATAAGGCTGGTCAAGAAAACAGGACTTTGAGGGTAATTAATGTATGCATCCCAAGCGACAGCACAGATCAATCGAAAGTACCAAAGAACATATGATCAAACCTGGCTTTCTACTTCCTGGCTTTAAATTTCCCTAAAGTAGTGAAACTTTGAAATCCAGCTTACAGAGGATACCAGGCTCCTTTAATTTTTGCTCAATACAAATGTTACTTTGTAAAAAAAACTTATAAAAGGCTTTTCCCCATGAAGATTTTGGCAAAGTACATTTGCACTTCTGCTGCATCTTACTGTAAATTCCATAAACATCACTGGGACCAGCAGAGGCAACAGGCGAGCATCAGTCAGCTACAGCCAAACTGCTTAGGGTAAGCTCACTTTGATTCATGAAGTTTGTCAAATTAAGCATGCAGGAATCGCCTCTCTTGAACACCTTTGTTCCACAAAGGGAATGCATGAGAATACAAAGGAGAAGAGTAGCCCTGGATTTTCCATCAGTGCTATTTAAAGAGCTTTGTTTAAAGACTTCTTTAAGGTCTTCTAAATCAGTTAGGCATCATGCAGGATGAGGTTTCCAGGGAAGGGATGTGCTACAGACCTGTTACTTGGGTTGTGAGGTTAGATGCAGGAGCAGCTCAGGAGATGGGCAGCAGGCTTGATACCAAAACCCATCTATGGATGTGCAGAAGGTACTCTAGCAAAATCCCTCCTCATCCACCAAGCCTTGTGTTTGGGCTGCCCTTGGGCAGCATGAGGAATGTCTAGCTGATATGCCTGGAAGGAAATTTCCAAAATACACAGCCCTTATAAGGAATTTTAAGGGGCTCTCTCAAACAGGAGTAGGCAACCCCAAGATTGATTTGAGAGATGGAAATCTTGTGTTTGACAATACAATATATAGCACAGCCTACGCACCCAGGCTCTCTCATCACACCAAGGTTCCTGCTTGCCTCCTCCTCACCTCCCAAGCTCCATACAAGTAAGAAGACCAGCTCACTCCATTACCATGCATTTCTAGGCCATAGAAACCTAATTGGAAAACATCTGTGATGGAGGTAGGAGTATTGCAAAGGGCTTGCTCTAATATAGCTTGCATTACGTTTGAACCTCAGCTCCAAAAATTATCCCTGCCTGGGGTGAGGTGCAGGTGTACTGGAAGAACAATGAGCAAGACTGATGATCTCAGCTGTCTGGACTGGGTTTTTATCCTCCCTGTATTAAGAGGTACTAGTGACTAATAGTGTATGTAAATCAGGTGGTGCCTATTATTTTGGTGGTGGGATACCACAGCATGGATAGAGCAGACAAATGATTGTGGACTGTGTGCTAGATGTGCAGGAGCTGTGGGTTAAGTACCATGAAGAATGGTGTCCCAGTCTTGGTTGTGAAACTCTGGGGACTTGAGATGGACCCACAAGGCAGGAGAGGTTGGACTCTTTCAGCTTGGGTGTTATTCCAGGAATAGCATTCAGGAGCCTACTGAGAGGGAGCAGTTAGTGCCAGACTGCAGAGAAACCCACAGGGCACCTTCTAGTGTAGTCGTAGCCATATTGCATGGCAACTTCATCTGCAAAAGTCTGCCCAAGTCACATTCCTCTTTCTCTGCAGGGTGGGAGTAACACCTGACCTTTATGCATCTGTATTGCTAGAACTTTATCAGAAAGTTATGATTGCATGAAAAATATGCAAAATTTCCAGTATTCAGTCTTCCTCTTCTGTCAGGCTGAGGAAGAAATTAAATGTTCCCTGCTTCATCATTTATTCTGTGTGGCATAATCATGAATACAGAAGGCTTCTTCATCTCCATGTGATTGTAATAGGAAATGATACAGCTTCTACTATCTTTCTGTACAGTCTTATGGCACTTAAAATGCCTCATTATAAGGATGCGGAAAAGCACCAAGCTTTCCCAGTTTGTTGTAGTTGTCTACTTATATTTCCTTATTCTCAGAAACAAAGGATAAATGGAAAATTCTGTTTCAAGCCTATATAGATCATCTGTAATGACTTACGAAAGCAAATGCAAGTTATTAGCCTCCAGTGCACCACAAATATTTCTGCAAACAGTAAGAGGATATCGTAAATAATGCCCTTGTTTTCCATTTGTTTTGTATACAACTGCTGTGTTAGTATTATTTGAAATTCCTTATGAGAACAGTTGAATCTCTCCTATTATTAAGATTATGCTTGTAGACATTTGAAATCAACGTTCGTAAGAACTGACATTAAATAGAGGAAAAAAAAGTGACTCCAGGAATGCAGGTCAATATAGCAGTTTTTAAGATTCTGGTAGATATTTTTTTCTTTATAATAGCATCCCCTGCCCCATGAATATTAAAAAAACCCAAAATATTTTACCAACTGGCTTGTGCTGTATCACATGAACAGATGAAAAGTTAAATAGAATGCTAAGTACATGATGCACCTTTTTCCTGGATTCTCCAGGTTAAGCTCTTCATTAATTTATAGTCTGCAGGAGATTCTTGCCATGAGTATGTAGGATAATGAAGAACTTGCATTAGTGTGTACTCATATTAAATCTCACTTTCTATATTTTTAAATAAGCAAGTGAAGTCACTGCTCAGATTTATGAAAAACCGAGGAGGTAAGTTTGCCCCACTGTTCATGATAAAATTGTAGTTAACTAGCTTCAAACAGGATGATTGTGTCTTAATAGAGTTTGACTGTCAGATGCTGTAAAAGCTAGAATTTTTCTTATTTCCAACAACCCACTATACCATTCCTGCTATGACTTTATTTTAATGCCAGGATAGTTTCCTTGCTCAGTTTGGCTTGTGCAATGCAAAAGAAAATCAGCCTCCAAGCCCAAGACAGGGTTTCTGGCTCTTCTGTTTTGCGCATTGGGCCTCAGAGAAGAGATACAACATGAGCCAGAACAGCCTCTGCACCAACCTTGGGAGGGCATGTGGGAGCTAGTGGGCCCTTCCCAGGTCCTCCAGCAGTCACTGAACACAGCCAAGGTCCTGGAGCCTGTCATGGACCAAACACAGAGCTGGGGAGGTGAGCAATAAATTATTCCCCATAGTGTTTTGGGGACAGAAAACAAATGGGAGGAGGTGTGCTTAGGTGCCTGGAAGTAGCCCCGGCAGCCAGCTCGGTTATAAATACACTGCTAGGGACCTGGAGGGCTGGTGCAGAAGCCAGTGTGCACAGCTGCAGGCTTCAGTCCCAATGCTGTCTCTTAGCTTAAGAGCTGGAAAAATTTACGTGGTCTGTTTAAAATGGTCTCCAAGTTAGATGCTTTAGAAAATCCACCAGTATTTCAATCAACTGCTGTTATTATATGTTTACCCAGTTGAAGTATGCCTTTTCCCTGCCAGTGGCAATCAGCTAGTGTCTTTGAGAAAGCTATTGCCTAGACTAAACGTTACACATCCCAACCTCAAACATTATTCCCAAGGAAAGACATATGCAGATGCTTTACTTTGGGTGCAGAGTGCTACTAGTGGATTGAAAATTTGTCATTTGTCAAGTCTGATGAGGATGTAAGGATGTCCTAACTGAAATCCTACATAAACACGATGAAATAGGTACTTTTAAGATAAGGACTAAGTGTAAATCATCACTGTATGAGTCTATACAGAGGCTCAAATGCCATTCTGAACAGAGATACTTTCCTGAACTGGAGTCTACAGCATATGTTTTAATTTCAAATACATATTTAGATGAAAAATGGTAGACGTGAGTTTTTTCTAACCTAAGGCCTTGTGCTACAGTTTCTGTAGGTTCCCAGCTTTCCTTAAATATCAGTGGTAGGCTGCTCACTAACAGCCTAGTTTGAAGCTGATTTTGCAGTTCTTGGGGTAGGTTTGGAAACAAAAATTTATGACCTGTCTCAGGGAATCGGAATAAACAATCAAAATTGTTCCTTTGGTAGCTTTAAAATCTGACTGTTTAATTACTTTAAGAATACCTTAACACATATTAATTAATAATATTTGCTTTGCTGCAGTGCAGTACCTTGTTTAGCCACTTATTTTTATTCCATCCAAGTATTTCTTCATGTTTAACTTAAATGAAAACCTACTGCAGCTAAGCTATACAAGGCACTGTCTGTACAATTAACAGAGGAATAATTATAGTGGAACAATGGGATTTAAAATAGCTGAGAATTTCAAAGAATAAAATGTTAACACAAATGCATAAAAACTTTATAAAAGCAGTGTATGCACAACACAGCCAGATGTGAATGCATAACGAGTGCTAAAGGGTAATACTGAAATACAGCCAAAGGTCAGGAAAGAAAATAAGCAAAGAAAAACTATGCCTAAAGTTTAGGAAATTTCTGTAATTTACATTTCAAAGTCTCTCATGCCAATGACAAAGCTGTATTTTGAATTTATAGATTGACAACTTGCGTGTGGGCTTTGGCACGACTGAGTTCCTCTCCTGGTTATCACCAGGATATTGCGTGGAACCAGCATTTGTCAGGAAGCTGGTGTGCCACATCTCAACGGGGTAAGAAACTTTGCCTCCATCTCAACTACCGTGGCACTGAAATTATATATTCTTCTGGGCTGTTGTTCAGACTGAAACAAAACCTAGCGTGTGAGTCTAACATTCAGTGCACAAAAAGGAAAAGTGAATTTCTCAGCAAGCTACCAAATCTCTGTGAGGCAAATTAAAAGTCAAGAAAGACCGACAGTCAAAACTTAAAAGAACAAAAGAAAATGCAAAACTTGAACTGGAGAAACACTTCCTAAAGTTTCTGTCGAATATTAATCATAAATCTTTTGTCTTCCTCCCTCTTCTATCAGTTACAAAATCAGATTAGGAAACCAAATTGAACAGTGATAAAATATGCAACAACCCTACCGCAGTACTTCTTTCCAGATGCCAGAATAAAATTTAATCAGCATCAGTTTCCATGCCTGTTTCTCTGACCTGTTTAACAAGTTGATATGTCAGTGATGCCTAGAATGTGTAGGCCACTCTAGAAAGAGAAGGAAGAAATATTTTATGTATTCACATCACTTGGCAAATTGTTTACCTGCAGTGAGAACCTGAATAAAAACATCTTGATTCAATATTAATCTGATCATCATTTTCTCCTTCATAGGGAACACATTACATTTTTCATGAGTTTATCTCAGGTTGCCAAGGTGACATTTACTTTTTCACCTCACCATCCCTGGACTGATTACATTTCTGTCTGATAATGCAGTCCTGATTCCTCCACAGTTCTGTTCCATTTGGGTACTACTCTTTCCCCCTTTGGTACTACTGGCTGTTGTGTTTCCATGGAGTCAGGAAGGCAAAAAGCATTTTGTGGGAAGGGTATGAAATTCCACTGAAGTC
Source organism: Balaeniceps rex (assembly GCA_013401315.1). Lineage (NCBI taxonomy): Eukaryota > Metazoa > Chordata > Aves > Pelecaniformes > Balaenicipitidae > Balaeniceps > Balaeniceps rex. The sequence continues at coordinate 146,677 of VYZW01060884.1, forward strand.
TTTCCCACCCCCTTGCTTTTGTTTTCCCATCCATGAATGGGCTTTTAGTGGGGCAACTTCTGGGAAAGGGAGGTCAACACCAGCTCCTCTCCTTGCTAGAGTTTCTCTTTTATCCTTGCAGGCATCAACTGTCACCTGCAGACAACTAGTGCCTGGCATTCCTCCTACAAGAATAAGGTGGGATTTTTTTGAATTAATATGCCTATACACCTCAACAATTTCTCACATTTTGATAGCCACTATAAAAATGTGTCTTTTACTCATATTTTGGGGAAAACTGACTCAGCAGCAGCAAAACTGGAGTAACTTAAATTTGTCTCTAGTTTCGGAAGCTCTGCTAGTAATTCTCATGCATCTCATTAGCCATCCTGCAGCTCCCAGGCACTGTCCAGCCTCTGTTCATCATGAAGAGTCAGATTTACTGGCTGACAGAAATGTTTTTTTTTATTTCTATATAAAACTCTACAAAAATTTCTAGAAATCTTTGTAGATCAATCTGTATAGCTCCTAAAGAGGCTATTAATACCACTGTAAATTTACTACTTTCGAACAGATTCAAGAAGGGAATAAATTGCTTTTGCGCACTTGACAAAATTTAACATTAAAGTATACATATGACACAGCTGGGAAACTTTTCAGCCACCTCCTCATAGACAGAAATCTTCAGGATCAAGTTTGTTTCCTTGTTTGACTGTAGGATCAATCATGGGGAATTGCAGACATTTTCAACTCCTTGTAATGGGATAAACAGCATTCAAGGAACAAAGTGTTGTACCTTGTTAAGAAGAGAAATATCATGGTGTGTTTATTCTTTCTTCAGAATAGCTGCATTAAGTACAAATAGCACAATTAACACTTGAGCCCTTTAATGTAAAAGCCTAGTTTATATTTTAATCTTAGTACCCGAATGTCTACAAAGGCAGCTATTAACTTAAGTATATGTTGGATTGTGCACCATTTTGTGCTTAGCTTGGCTTAGCTTTGCTACTTATTCATGTTAACAAGCACTTTATTTAGACTAGCTGTAGAAGAGTGACCACTGAACCAGTGAAAATTATGTTTCTTCATATAGTTATGCTCTTAAGTGACCTCTTCCTCATTAAAATTAACCTGGGTTCAAGATTCTATATAGTGGAATCAAGCACTAATAATGGTGATGCTGAATACTGTAATTGATAAAAAAAGAAAAGTATTTTACAAGTGGGAGGATACTATAGTATTTCCTAACTAAGGTGTTGCCGGCTGGCTGGTTTTGGAAATTATATTTTAACTTTTACTTATGTCTCTGAAAACGTATGAATTTGGGAAGATGGGAGGCAAAAAAGGAGGAAATTATGTGTTCTGCTGTAAAATGTATTATCCTGTGTCCATCACCAGAAGGATTTCTCCCTAAGACCACATTATTCAAGCTTTATTAAATGATGAGGAAGAATACCTAATAGTCTCAGAGTGTGCATCCAGTAACCCTTTTTGAGGCTATTAGATTCATATTGACTACTAATTCTCTTATATCTGGGATTCTGTTGCTTGGTAAATAGCATAATCGTGTGATTCATCCTAGTATGATTTTGCCAAAACAATTGCAACTTGTACATACTTCACTTTAGATGACCTTTATCTGTGGTCTGTCAAAGTATTTAAAAATTCGAGGTGTTACAACTTCACTCCTTCCTGCCCAAATGTTTGTCTCTTTCATTTGATAGAGCTGCTCTGCTAGGAAAAAACTGATTCAGGAACATCTTCATGAACCAAAGCAACAAAAAAGTAGGAGCTGAACTATTTGTATTCAGCCCACTGTATTAAGAAAAATCTTTGTGAATTTTGAAAACTTCACAGATTTCAGTTCTCATATTTATTAATTTGAAAATTTTCAGTGAAAATCCATTCTTCACCAGTCCCCAGTTTTAAAATTGCAACTATACTTTTTGGAGAGGAAAAACAATAGTGTGGGACCTAGCAGATGTTTGAAAAATGAATAGTTGAAGCAAACAGTACACAAACAGCCCAAACCATGAACTGTTCAAACACATTGGCAAGTAGTTGCTACTAACAAAGACATTTGCAAAATACTATTTGAAATTGCTATTTAATTTGATCTCCTGATAGTAGCACAAACTAAGAAGAAAAAGGGAAGCAAATAGATTACATGAAATTAAACTCATTATGGCTTGGTGAACAGCATTCCTTCTGAAAATGTGTTGGCTAAATCCTAAGACACACAATAGCATTGTACTCTTTTTATTATGCATTTGTTCATTAAAGTTGTAAGATTACAGGCATGGGAAATTCAAAAGTTCTAATGACAGAGGTGGCACAAAATGGGAATCTGCACATGGCCGTATCCATGGCCTTCGGTCCTGGCTTCATGGAAGCAGTTTCTTGGGCTAGGAAGATTGCCAATCCCCTTCATCTTCGGTCTTTCTGCGGCAATAAGTAGCTGCAGGCTATAGTGTATTCTCAGCTTTTCTGATAAGAACTGGGATCACTAGTTCAGCTTTACATAACCCACCAAGGAGAAACTGTAAGTCATAGAGAAACCTGGTGTGGACTTGCAGAAGTAAGCTAGAGCCGAAACATTTCCGAGACACCTGATCCATTGAGTTCGCTCTATATGCACTAGCATGAAATAAACCTTTACCCTATGGAGTTCAAAATCACTGATTTCAACAAAGATTTGAGGCAAAAATATACATTAGGTAAAGTGAGATTAATGTTTGTTTATTGCATACAGCTAAAACATTAGTGTGAGATGCTGTAGAAGTTTAACATTTTTGAACAAAGATTTAAAGAGGAAAATGGAGAGCCTTTGATAAGGAAGTTACCCACAATGTGCTTGCTAGAAGGTAAACAAAGCAAAGTTGTTTATCTTTGAGGAGAAACAGTACTCCTTGGCCAACATTACGTTTCTACTCTTTCATTCTTGCAAAGAGAAGAAAGAAAAATATTCTTCTAAGAGTAAGTGTCTTCTGTTCACTAAATGAGACAAATCTGTTTTTCTACAGAAGTTCAGAAGAACAAATTAAAGTTAGTAAATGCAATAGCTGGAGGTGGCATATTTAGCTTCTCTGGGGGCGTAATTTTTCAGTAGTCCATACTTTAAGGGAAACTGGCAATGAGTAAGTTTTCAGCATATGGCTAGGACCATTAAGCCATACTTTCATCAAATTTATGAACAAGTACAAGGTTTGTACTTCCTTGTGGTCCATCTAATACCTTTTTAGAAAAATACTGGCTAGAACAAAACCATTAACTTGAACCACAGGGCAATATGGAAATAAAAGCTGCAAAAAATGATAGAAAATAAGGTCTGTGTGTTTAAATTTTGATGTGGGCTGAATTTGCTTTTTGTTTTTCTTCATATATGGCTTAGGGATGCTATTGTATATTATCTAACATTTTATTAGGCTAAAGTCCATATTCAGGTGGAGCATATTTGTCTTGTCTCTGCATTGCAATTCACTGGATCAATGCCTGCTCTTGGGGGAGGTAGAGGAAAACTCTGTGCTAATAATTTAAACCCAGAATTAGTGCTGCAGTGTTACTATGCCTGAAAGAAATATCAAGTTCAAGAGGCAGATGCTTATGACTCTACTATGATAACAGTTCTTCCTTCTTTGTAGCTCTATATTTTAAACAAGATTAAATATCCAGAAGAGTCTAAAGCTATGTGGGTTGGCTCACCAGCTGCTTCTGTTAATTGTACAGCAGGATCTGGATGTGTGCTACTTCCCCACCACACACACACACATTGTGTTATCCCCCGTTTGCTCTGGAGTCTGGACATGGTCTATTGCCTATGAGACCTGGGGCCTCATCCAAACCCATTTAAATCATTGGGGAGACTTCTACTCACTTGCAGAATTTCTGGATCAGTCCTGCAGGCTCTTAACCATACTACAGTATGCTGAAACCCATGTCTGAAATGCAAAGGGTGGGGTTTAAACCCTTGAGTAACTTTGATTCCTTCAGCAATGCCTCCTAGTCATGTAATACAGGTTTTGAACATTTTATACTTAGTTTGTTTCTTCATAACAGAATCTCTGTGCGTATACATTCATATACATTCAAACCAGAACATTAATCTTTTCCTCTTAAAAAGATGCCTAACTGGGTCTTCATATTGCATATGCAGCACTTGCAACTTGCCTTGTCTCACAAGAAGTTGCCCTCTGCTCAGCTTGCTGCTCTCTTATTCCAACAGTGCCTTGTAGGACTTCTGCAGGGCTGGACTGTACAGCTCTGTTCCTACTTAAACTTCTTTCTAAAGGAAAACAATACACTGCTGTCTGCAATGCATACTGCTCCAGCCGGTTGTCGTGGTTTAGCCCCAGTCGGCAACCAAGCACCACACAGCCGCTTGCTCACCCTCCCCCCCCGGTGGGATGGGGGAGAGAATCGGAAAGGCAAGAGCAAGAAAACTCACGGGTTAAGATAAGAACAGTTTAATAATTGAACAAAACAATAATAATAATAGTAGTAGTAACAAAAATTGCAATGAAAAGGAGAAAAAGAGAGACAAACAAAATGCAGGGAAAAGAAAACAAGTGATGCAACCGCTCACCACCCGCTGACCGATGCCCAGCCAGTCCCCGAGCAGCAATCGCTGCCCCCCGGCCAACTCCCCCCAGTTTATATACTGAGCATGACATCATATGGTATGGAATAGCCCTTTGGTCAGTTTGGGTCAGCTGTCTTGGCTGTGCCCCCTCCCGGTTTCTTGTGCACCTGGCAGAGCATGGGAAGCTGAAAAAGTCCTTGACTGGTGTAAGCACTACTTAGCAACAACTAAAACATCAGTGTGTTATCAGCATTATTCTCATCTTAAATCCAAAACACAGCACTATGCCAGCTACTAGGAAGAAAATTACTCTAACTTGGCCAAAACCAGGACACTGGTCAATATATTTTGCAGTTTAATCTGAATTTGATCTGCTACCCATGCACCTTAGCCAGCAAGCAGCCTGTATATATACTGGAGAATATTAATTTCACACATTCTGCTTCTACTCTGGATCTGAAACCCTGATATCATGAGAACACTGATTTAGATGTTCCCAACCAAATCCTAGCCTACTACAGTTATAGTTAACTGTTCATAGGCAAAACACAGGGCAAGGTTCAGCTAAATTTATATTGAATAATCCCAACTGAAATGTATGGGACTATTAGTCCTAAACTATGCATACACAAATGGCGGGATGAAGGAGTTCTTCCAAATCAATTTTTATTCCCTTCAGATTTTGGACTCCCCGGCCAGTCCTGTCCTTACAGTTCTATGGGCTGCCGTGCCACCTGGGAACACCCTTGTGTTACAGACCTGCAATGCATCACCTTGCCCTGGCTCTCCTTGGATTTACTGACCCTCCTCACACTGTCCATGCAATCACTCCCTGGCTAAATTTGGGGCTATTAGGACTCTTTATGTTTCTGTGGCCCATTACCTGCTGTATTGGGTTTGTGTGGTAAGGTTTTGGTAGCAGGGAGGCTACAGGGGTGGCTTCCATGAGAAGCTGCTAGAAGCTTCCCCTGTGTCCAATAGAGCCAATGCCAGCTGGCTCCAAGATGGCTGGCCAAGGCCGAGCCCATCAGCAACAGTGGTAGCGCCTCTGTGATAATATATTTAAGAAGGGGGAAAAAAACCCAACCAGGGACACAAACTGCAGCTGGAGAGAGGAGAGGAACAACTCTGCAGACACCAAGGTCAGTGAAGAAGGAGGGGGAGGAGGTGCTCCAGGTGCCAGAGCAGAGATTCCCCTGCAGCCCATGGTGAAGACCAGGGTGAGGCAGGCTGTTCCCCTGCAGCCCATGGAGGTTAACAGTGGAGCAGATATCCACCTGCAGCCCATGGAGGACCCCACGCTGGAGCAGGTGGATGTGCCCAAAGCAGGCTGTGACCCCGTGGGAAGCTTGTACTGGAGCAGGCTCCTGGCAGGATCTGTGGACCTGTGGAGAGAGAGGAGTCCATGCTGGAGCAGGTTTGCTGGCAGGACTTGTGACCCCATGGGGGATCCACTCTGGAGCACTCTGCTCCTGAAAGACTCACCGTGTGGAAGGGACCCACGCTGGAGCAGTTCATGAAGAACTGTAGCCTGTGAGAAGGACCCATGTTGGAGAAGTTCGTAGAGGCCCATCTCCCATGGGAGACACTCCACACTGGAGCAGAAGAAGAGTCTGAGGAGTAGAGAAGAAGAGTAGAGAAGAGTAGAGAAGAAGCGGTAGAGACAAAGTGTGATGAACTGACCGCACCCCCATTCCCCGTCCCTTTGCGGCACTTGGGAGGAGGAGGTAGAGAAAATCGGGAGTGAAGTTGAGCCCATGAATAAGGGAGGGGTGGGAGGAAGGTGTTTTAAGATTTGGTTTTATTTCTCATTACCCTACTCAGTTTTGATTGGTAATAAATTAAACTGATTTTCCCCAAGTTGAGTTTGCGTTGCTTGTGATGGTAATTGCTGAGTGATCTCCCTATCCTTACCTCAACCCACAAGCTTTTCGTTATATTTTCTCTCCCCTGTCCAGTTGAGGAGGGGAGTGGTAGAGCGGCTTTGATGGGCACTTGACATCTAGCCAGGGTCAACCCACCACACCTGCTAATGAAGGAATCCCAGCAGTTGAAATACCTTAATTATTATGAATCAAGATCCCAGAATTCGGTCTCCAAAAAACAGCCATTAAAACATTTCTAGCAGTTAACTTTTCAATCTACATTTAATATTTTTAGTCAGCAAAAATTATTTTCTAGCTACAGTGTGTATGAATTATGGTACTTTTTCAACCAAAGGGGATTAATCTTACTTTGTTTTAACCTGCAGTGCTTGAAACAACAATAATTAAAAATTAATTGACATGTAAATACATTTTTCAAAGTAGGTAACTGTTTAGAAACAGCAGATAATTTTCTTGAGTTTAAAAGAAAATCCTCTGGGTGTAAAGTAAATTAAAAAGATCAGGGAAGTACCAGTTGGGTCATTGTAGATTCCTGCAAATGTTTTGGAGGAATATGACTGCCTTACCCTCCTCTTGCAGCCCTTCTCCTCTGCCACCCTCACGTTAAGATTTAGCGGCTCACAATGATGTGGGTGCTGCTCAACAGCTGCTTTTCAGTTTTCTTCCATGTGGACGTTCCCTTGACTGACAGTACAGACCACTTATGATGCATGTTAATTTAGAGATGAAAAGATTGTTTGGGAGTCTTTGACCTGTATTGAACTGGTAGTCCAGAAAAAGAAAGTTGGAACCCCCCGCAGTGTACCAATACCAACCCTAGTCTGCCTTTATGCCTTTAGGGACATTACTGGAGGTCGTGAGGTCTGAGTTGCCCAGGAGCATGGGGAATGAATCCCAGCACTATACAGCTCCCAGGGTGTTCATTTCCAGCAGCTTTCACTTGAATCTAAACTGAGATGTGAGCTAGCAGCTTTCTGGTGTGCCAGTGAAGCTTCTTCACCCAGACTACCAGGACTAACTCAAGCTTAGTATTTCAGAAGCAGATTTGCCTCTCTACAAGCACATTGTGTTGCCTTCTCCTTATTGATTGTTGTCAGCTATGGAGATGAGAAAGACTGAATCTTCTTAACAAATATTCTTTAAAAATTAATCTACTATATATGTTCCTGTCCCTAAATGCCTCAAATAGCTCTGTGTCCCAGTTCTATATGTAATCATCATCTTCACCACCTGCAATAGTGAAGAACTCATTGAATTGAATACTCTGTGGTTTTTAACTGTCTGCAACATGGACTCCATTTCTTTGCGTGCTATTTTGCTTACCAGAAAACATATTCTTGAATTATTTAGAGAGACTTCATCCTACAATCCTACTCCAGCATGTGATCTTCGGAGACCAAAGCATCTTTCTTGACTCCTAAATTTTGTATAACCCACATAAAAACTGTAATAATAAATATGGTGACAAAATTTATTTCTCTAAGATATTTGCAGTTCTGTGATTTATTTTTTAAACTTCAGCATCTGACATTTTTTATGTCAAAGACACTATTTTCTATCAAAATTTTATTGGAAAAAAGTATACGGCTCAACTTTGTATTCTGTCTGGCATCTTTCTTCTTACTTTCTTCTTTTGTTTTCCTGCCTTATCAGATACTGTCTGCCCCTTCTTGTTATAAATTTGTCTAAAGTGATCTGATTTTTAACAGCACAGATTGCAATACGATATAAAAACTATTCAGGAATAACAAGCCCATTTAACATCTCTGGTTTTGCTATTCTGCTTAGCAGCTTCGTGCAGTATTCTTGCATGAAGAATACCAACCAAATCTGAAATTTTTAAAACCTCATCCCTGTTAATAGTGCATATTGGGATTCCAACAGCAATACTGGAGCCATAAAATGCAACAAACACCATCTAAGGACCCGCGGTGTATACAAAAGATCACTTGTTGTTTCCCCCCTTCAAATATATTTAGACAAGTTTATATCAACTCACAGAATTTGCATTATGTTTCCAATGTAATGTTAAGTTTCAACAACTTAAGTGCAGTTCTGCTTCTGAAATGATCATTTCACTTAAAAGTGTATTTATGAAAAAATGTTTTTGTTTCTTCCTCTTTGGCTTATGGGTAGTAAGAGATATAATGGAAGAGTTATAAAATAGAGTACTAAATCTTAAATGGAGAAAAAGGTGGGGAAGGCCTCCTACTGACTGGACTTTTCTAGCAGGGGAAAAAGCCAAATTTAATATTGCAGAACATTTTTAGAGATAGGGGAAGTGTTTTCTCATAAAAATTATTTCTCAGAAATTCCAACCAAGTAATACTTTTGTGACTTCATCACAAAAATTGATAATTTTTTATGTCTCAATCTCAAAATCATTTTCGTTGTGCTATTGTGATCAGCCTGCCTTTTTTAAAAGAATTAGAAAGCCTATAAGGTCATTCATGATCATTGACAACTGAGAACCAATTGCAAGCAATCAAGTTATTCATGATATAAAAAGGATAATTACCATAAATAACAAAATTATTTGTGATTTCTGATAAACTTTTTAAAATTATCTTTCTCAGAAGCGTTGCTATTTTAATCTAGAGTAACTTGAATATTTCAGTAATAACACAGTAGTTCTGATAAGCTAAGGCTAGCCAAAATCAAGTCAAAACCATTTGGTGTGATTTCATGAATCAATATTGTCAGAAATGAGAAATAGAAAATGACCTGATAATCTTTCAAATCTGGGTCAAAGATCAATGGTAGATTTAGAAAAATTAAAGATCTGTTTTGTCAGTGTAGACTGAAGAAATATATTCTCAAAAATGATACCCTCCTGCTCAAAAGAAAATATGGTAGGAAATAACTTAATCATTAACTCATATTGTTGCTAAAAGGAATATATGCAAGCAATTGTGACAGCATTAATTTGCATTAATATTTCAGGTCCATTATATAGTTCTACCATATGAGAAGACTGCAAGTAATTGTCTTCACTAGTGGCATTAAAAAATAAAATCCCTTCAACACAAAAATGAATCATTCATATCCAGCCTGTATTTTTTAGAACAAAAATTGAATTAACTAGCTGTCAAGGGTTATGAAGTATTAACTATGAGAAAGCTAAGCAACGCTTAAGTCATTTCAGGACCAGATTTGACCTCTTATTATACTGTGTTTCTCTGTCAGAGTCCTCACCATTAAAACCAAGTCTTTTTTATCAAAAGAAAATACTTGTTAGGATATGTCAATATTTAAACAACCTCTTAGAAAACAGAAAGCCATTCAAGATAAACTTTCAGATTTCAGGGAGTAACTAATCATGGCTACTTTGAAGCAGCTTAATTTGAAGTGAACCTGCTGCGTCCGTATATTTTGGGAGGATGCAAGCACGCGGGCACTGGGGAAGAGCAGACATTCAAGCTTTGGCAGCCGTGCTTGAAACCCCCATTGCTTTACCTGCAGCACAGTTCTGTTTAATCACCTCTGAGGAAATGTGTTTTATTTGCTTCAGTCCCCTCCTTTCCTTCTTCTTCATCCAGCTTTATACACTGAGCATGATGTTATATGGTGTGGAATATCCCTTTGGTCAGTTGGGGTCAGCTGTCCTGGCTGTGTCGCTTCCCAGCTTCTTGTGCACCCCCAGCCTCCTCACTGGCAGGGCAGCATGAGAAGCTGAAAAGTCCTTGACTAAGTGTAAGCACTACTTAGCAACAACTAAAACATCAGTGTGTTATCAATATTATTCTCATCCTAAATCCAAAACACAGCACTATGCCAGCTACTAGGAAGAAAATTAACTCTATCCCAACTGAAACCAGGATACTGTCAAGGACTCTGTCTTGAATAAGCTGTTAGTACTATTATTTGAGAGAGAACACAGGCTTCTTCAAACACTGCTGCGCTGTCCCACACAAAGAGCAAGCAAGCTATATCTCCTTTCTTTTGATACAGCTGCAGCATTCTAAGCAGAGCAAGACCCTTGTACAATGCTTGAGTAAGCAAACTGTGTGTGGACTTTGCTGCAAGAGAATAAATAACAGTATTACAAGCCTCCCTCTGCTGTTATATCAGTTTGTAGAATTGGAAGAGAGACAAGGTTTATTTTGAGGGGGGTTCTGCAGTGGGACAGACATGATACAGGCCTATAGGAATTGACTTTCCCCCACCTCTCCCCAAGCACTTCCATAGCTTGCCCTGAGAATTGGTTATGGCTGTCACTGACACGATGGGGAGAGGCAGTGACTCTCCAGGCAGTGGCTTTCCTTGGGGTGGCAGATGATGCATGTTCTGCTGACTGTAATCTAAAATAAATCAGGGTAAAAGTAGCAAATAACAACACCAATAAAGCAGCCATGTGAACCCACAACATCCCTGTCCTGATTCACTATATTCTACACTTGATATGTCAGTTTTTAATGCCTAGTAAAGAGTTAAGGGTTGGGAAGCTGTAAATACTAGAGAACACTTGACCATTTGGCCATCCTCTTCCTCTCTGATGTGGCACTTCTATTGGATCTAGAGGGACTGGGGATCTTTCGCTGCATCTGTTTATCTCATAGTATGCAGCAGGAGTAGAACGAGGCAGCTGGTGTTGCTAAGTGGAGACCTGCACCAGGCACAGTAGGGGGTTTTGCTGCAGGCCAGCTCCTCCGCAAGCCCTGTGCCCCCATGCCGATGAGCGGCTGTGGTGTTGGGTGTGCTGCTGTGATGCATCTCTGGTTAGGGTCATCGGAGAACAACTGGCTCATGTGCTCCAAGGCACTCCAGCAGTCAGCCAGAGTGGGTATTGAGGAGATTCACTCCTCATCAGAAAAAGAAGTGCTAACAGAGACTACCCATTTCTGTCCAGTTGACCCACTCCTCCCGGGCCCTGTTGGTGCAGTGTATAGCTCTAGGGGCGGAGTTAGTGTTGAAACCTGTGGACTGAGGATTATTCTTATCGAAGCCTTTATGTTGCATTACCCTCATGTCCAAACACAGTTATTCAGTGCTCTCTCCTGAAGAATTTCCTGCTGGTGAGGATGGAGTAAGATGCAATAACTGACTACAGGTCTTCAGCAGCTGACAGAAATATTTCCTCTCTCTCAGTATCAAAAACATAGTCTCTAGACAGATTTCTTTCTGGGGGTGGTGAGCGGTATGAACTATTTTTGAACCCCCCCCTGCAGTTAGGATCTAAGCATTTAGTGCCTCAAAATCTTGTCATATGCTCTACAGTTTGGATAGAAGTCAATGTCCCTGTTTCCTCAAGTTATAGCCAGTGAGCAGGTACATCAGGGTCGCTCCGGGGTGATGAAACAGAGTTTATCAGCATGAACCCCGTTCTGGTTTTCATTTCAGAGCTGGTCAAATCATCAGAGAACTGTGGCTTGTAGGTTGCTGGGCAAAGGGTCTCCTCATTATACTGAGAGTCCTGGAAACTCAGTCCTAAGGAGTTATAATTAAACGCCTCCACATTCTTATGCGCTATCATTTGAGAGGAGCTCTGGCAGTGCTCATCATGTCCAGAAGTAAATTTTTAACTGGATCAGCTCTCTAGAGGTTCACTAAGTTTTCTAAATACATTCAGCATTCTTTCCCACTCACTGAGATGAAGAAATGCTTTTCATTTTCTTAATAATAACAGTTTATGTTTTATGTAGTGTTTTATGTGTTGTATGTGTCTTATGTAGAATAGGTTAGCAGCAACAAGAAAGCTCAATTAAAGAGCAGTAACTACTATACTCTTTGCAGATTGCATGGTCATTTACAGCATCCAACACTGAAATCGGCCTGGAAACTGTTTACTCATCCTTTTTGTTTTAACAGTGTGGGAAAGAAAAAAAGGCAGCTTACTGTCATGGCGATCAGCTTGACCACAGTGTATCTTGTGGAGCCAGCACTGAGACCATCACAAGAAGCCACCTGTTTGCTAGAAAAAGAGCATCAGGAAAGGTCTTCCCTGACACATCAGATACATTTCAATTCCTGAGCACAACAACTGGGTAACAAAGTTGTCAAACACACTCAGTCTTTAATCCAAACTGATTTTTTGATTACTCGAGTGGAAAATTAGTGGAGAGAAAAGGAGCGCTATAATCATTGTAAGTAACTGCACAAGACCTTGCCAAGTTTTCAATCAATAATGTGCCAATTTTCTTTCTAATTGCTTTGCCACAGGTTTTGGAAAGCTCTAATGTGCTGGATGTATGTTATTTTCAAAGAGGAGTTGCATGCGCATCAGGAAGCCAACAGTTTGTTAACTGTGAGACGTGGAGTTGTTCAGCTGTGCCGAATGGGAAAGACAGATGACTGGTTCCTTTTGTGACTGAGTATTCTCCTTTCCTCCCTGGGTGCTAGGTGTTCTGCTCCTCCTTTAATTACCTATAGATGGCGTACTGTATTTTACAGTAGATTTTTAAAGGGTTTCAACTGATATTGAGAGACAGTCTTTCTGAGTGGAAAAATTGATAGTTTGTAAATCTATAGAAAGAGGTATCTTATCATGAAAATACCAATTTTCTCTGCTCTTTGGACATCTCGAAAATGAAAGCAAGTCCTTGAGGTATGAAGAGCATGCTCAAATGTATTGCACTCTCTTTCCCCTCAGCTCTTCACCCTCCCCCTTTTTCCACCTTTTTCAGTGAATTTTCACCTCCTCAAGGTCTGTCATCCCTCTTGAGTGTCGTTTTCAGCCTCCACCATCTCACTGTTAAATTGCTCATCACCGCCAGCTCAGCTGTGCTGTTTCTCCAACTCTTTTTTTGGTTCTTTCTGCCTTTTCCCCTTGCCTTCATGGGCTCTGACCACTCCTGCACAGGGTGGCCATCACTGCACCGGGGCTTCTCTGCAAGTTGCATGTGGCCAGCATGGGTGTCCTTCCTGTGTGCACCCAGTGCCCCAAAAGCCCCACTCGTCCCTCTGAGGCAACTTGCCTGGCTTCTTCATTTTTGGACAGTGCTGCCTTTTCCTGCACTTCTGCACAAGCTTGATGGAGATCAGCTCCCACTTCCTCCTTCTTCTCCTTCTCCTCCTCCTCCCCGTCCTCCTCTTCTTCCTCCTCCTCCTCTTCCTCCCCAGCCTGTCATCTGGCAGTTGCCTTCCCATAGCCTTTGCACAGCCCTGCTGCAGTTTCAGCCCTGTCTTTTCTACACTGAGTTCTGTACTTCTCTGTTTTATGGGTGCTTATCCTCCAGCCTGACAGCACACTTTCCTCCTTGCCTCCCTCTCATTTCTGATATTTTTTAAAATAAATTTTGGTGGCACTATTTCCTTTAACTTCCAGATTAAGCCCTAATATCTACCTAGTTATCTAAAAAAAATGCAGCTTTTTGAATCTAACCTTGAGCAATTTGATGGAATTCAGCTACAAAGTGACCTGAGTAGGTTAGATCAAATGGGTCTGCAAACTATCGGAGAGCTTCTGTGTGAAGGAAGAAGAGGAAATAACTAACTCATACATCCACAGAAATGATACAGACAGTGCTCAGAAATAATTAACTCCTCAAATATATTATCCCTGTATCAAGTTCTCTAACTGAGGGCTCCAGGCTGGTAAGCTGTGAGGGAAAAGAGTTTGTTCTAATTACTTAGTAGTCACTTTCTTAAGGGCATGAGGTTTATGTGATGTCTTTTCATCTGATAGTCCACTGTTCAACCTCACTTATGGACCTGCTGCTCAGCTTCAGTCAAATGCAGCAGGGCAGCTGCAGCCTCAGGGATATGAAGCTACTCCAGGTTTCATGGAAGTGGATTACTGTGTAGAAGAAAGAGATCCTCTCAACAGCAAGAGAGAGATATGTTTTTAATGCCTCTGCTGAGGGAAAGGCTGCTGTGCAAACACAGTGCTTATCAGAATCCTCTCCCAAATGGATGGGAGAGTGTCTGACTGCAGGAGGCATTTCTGTGAGGGTTCATGCTCTATGAGAGCCAGACAATCCAGCCAGAGGACACAAGGAATCCAGGTTTCATTTGTCCACCTTCCACAGATTTGCTTACTTACTATAGGACTTCTCAAAGCACATGGTTGTGCAAGCATCAGCTATGTCCTGTCTGTTCTATTTTAAAGATGTGTGATTGGCAGAGCCCTTGCATGTGTTGTGCTGAAATTTAGAAAGTCTTTTTAACACTGAATATCAAATTCCTCTATTTGCTACTTCTGTGTTTCAGATTAAGGCCAACACGTGGATGTCATGTTCTTGGAAAAATGGAAAAAGATCCTGCTTATTTAATAACTGGACTCACTGTCAAAGCTAAAGCAGGCAAAGTTGCTTTAATATCCTTTCCCCTATACAATGGCTTTTAAAAGTAACAAATTTATATGTCTTGCATGCACTTAGCACTTTTTTCCACTTTCTGAACATCCTACTGACAAGATTTTACACCTGCTTCAGTCAATCCAGACACCAATGCCAAAATACTCACAGATAATGACTTGCTGTAACAGGCATTTGTCCTGGAATTGGCATATTTTACAGGCAAAGAGGAACTCTTAGGCACAAGAAGAGCCTAGCAGTACTAACCGTTTTCCCAGCACTCTGACAGAGAAAATGAAGTCAGATAAAGTGAGTTACTGTGCTGTTCAAAATCAGAACACTCAGGCCTTTTATTATCTCTGGCCATTATTCTGGGTATTGCACTTCAGTAATTCTGTGCATTCAAGGGTCACAGAGGGGTGGAATCTGGATGTATATTTCAAAGGTCCAGCCAAAAGTGAGCCAATTCCTCTGCCACTTTGCTCTTCAGATTGGGCAGTGTATGGGATTACTTAACTTGTAGCTGGTGTGAGAGAGCTCAATTTAAAGTTCCATACCTCTTGAATAAAAAGGTAACACTGAGAATCAGGTCTTGGGCAGTCTTTCTGTATTCTGGAAGAGTTTAAAGGTGTTTACCTAAGTTATCTCTTCTGCCAGCCTCCTTGGAGATTCTATTCATTATAAGGTTGATTCCTCCATGTAATTAAACATATAAATAATGAAACTGAGGTTTCAAGTATTAAGTATTGTTATTGAATGCCACTGAGCAGTTCAGTGTTTGAACAATAACAGCTCTTCCCTCCCCCTAATCCCTGCAAAAGAAACTCAAGAAAATTAATACTCTGATCTGCATATTCCATTACCAATGTAAGAGACACATGTGATAACTGAATGTTCACTGTAAGTTGTTTGTTCAGTTAAAAATAATATAGTGGAAATCAAAGTATGTACAGGGAGGGGAGAAAAGAAAGTCTGAAAAAACCCTCTCTGACATAAATTTGACTCTGCCTGCTACTTGAAAGTAACTGCTCTTTTTTTCCTTTTTGATCACTTCAATTTGCAAAATGATATAGGTCTTCACATTCATGCCAAATTACTTCAATTGCACTCAAAAAGATAGCTTATTCCATTGCTTTCACCTCCCCTGGCATGTCCAGTCACTGCCTTAGGCTTGGGAACCACCGACCTCTCTGTGAGTGCCAGTGCAATGAGAGGTTAGATAATTAATGTATAGCAAAGTATGTGATCAGCTGTGCAGGGATAGCCAGAATGCAGATGATGCTGCCCGCTCAGGCCTCTGTACAAGGCACGTTTGAAAAAGAGGAGACAGGGTATGAAGATATGTGACTCTTCAGGTTTTTTTACTTTGTACTGCCAGAGTCCAGTTAACGAGATTGTATGTTAACAAGATTGTATAATGGCTCTTATATCTAATTTAGAGATTCATTTTTCTCCCTACAGAATGTGCTCAACATGGGGTTCAATCCAGGGTTAAACTTTGCTGCTCTGTATTGTCTATGTTATTAATGCCTGCAAATAAAAATGACTGGAGAAACTTGTCTCCATAGAAACTAGCATCTAACTAAGTCTAAGACAAAATTTCCTTGCTTCTTTCTCTTTCTCCAGACCAGACCAAGAGGAACATGATGTCCTTATAGAATGAAAGGACTTTGTCATTTAAATATGTAGCCTTCCATGAAACATTTATTTCCTTAACAATGTCACTGTTGCTCTCACCATATTCTCAAAGCATTAACATATTTTAATCTGTAAAAGAACAGGAAAATTTCAATCATAAAATGCACTAATATTGTGTAAGGATCTTGCAGCCTGTTCTTAAAGTGCAAACAGAAAAATTCAGAGAAGTCACATGAAAAATTATTTTCAAAATTATTGTAGTTGTTTCCTCTATCATGACATTGAATTTCCTCCAGAAACTAAACGTTGCACAAACACCATTATACAGACCATGTGGTGTTAATTTTTTCTTGTATATTGACGCATATAAGACTGAGTTCTTCCAGACTTATGAAAACTAAAAGTCAAATCATGGCAGAGAACTACAGCATAACATAAGCAGAGTATAGTGCATCAAGTTTTGTGTCTAGGGTTACATTACTTGTGTTTCTTCAGACGTCCTCTCTTTCTTCTCCTAGAAATATTGTGCTATAAGAATTTGAGGACTCTGGCCATTTGTTGGGGATTTCCAGATTCCTGGCACCCTGGCCAGAGTGGTAGTTCTGTATAGATGTATGGAAGTGATGCACATGTCAAATATGGATTTCCTTCAGGTCTGTGAGAACACTGATGCACTGCATTGGATTGCTGAGATTAGCTCTGTCATGCAAGTAGAGTAGACCTGAAAGGCACTGAGATGACTTGGCATAAGGTGCATAAGTAGTCTGGGACACATCAAACTTTCTTTATATGTGCAGAATATAGCTCATAGGGTGTGTGCCTGCACCCAAGACACAGAGATTACACACGTATTTCTGTATGGGACTTCTAAACCAAGAAATATGCCACCTACAGATTTATGTCCTCTGGCTACTTTCTTTGTCCTTCATGTCTAAACTTAAGATGAAATTCACTCAAATATCTGTTCTCCTCTAGGACATAAAATTCAGTTTAAATAAGAGATCCAAACGCCTTACCTTGTTGGATTTTTTTCACATTATGTGTAATTCTGAGTTAAAGGCAGCCTTATGATACATGACTTCTAAGTAGAGGACTGGTATCATGACAATGAGTTCTGAAAACAGAAAAGTCCCACAACTTCTGTCTTTTCTGTCATTGTAGAGACCTTTGCCACTTAGTTGATCTCTTCTTTTCAAGTTTTGCAAACTGAGTTTTTACATTTACCAGTAAAAGGTTCAATACAAAATTTTTGATATCAGTGGGTATAAGAACCTGGTGTCATGAATGTGGGTTTTAAAATGGCTTTACCTCATTTTAAAGGAAATGATAAGCAATGTACTTATACCCTGCAGCAAGTAAAAAATGAAAATTTCTGAAAATTGCTTAAGAATGTATACTTCCCATATCTGAACCATAATTAAAACATTTTGTATGGATGTTTGGTTTTGATGCTTTTTATATGTCAAAGATCAGCCTCTGCAAAGCAGAGGTTGGGATGAATGGGCCCTTCTCAAAGGAGGCAGAGTGTTTGAACTGTAATGACCAGCTCACTGGCAGAGATCAAAACCATGTGAATTCAACAGCAGGCCACTTTCCAGTCAGCTCTCCTAGGCTCCTGCACTTTTCAGTAAGCCTAGTGGTGCCAAAGAGGCCTGGAAGACTTCAGCATTTTTCTTTCCAGTCTGTTATATGCTTCCTTTTCAGACTGAAATGTAATTGTTTTGGAGTGACACAGAAATTTGGGGGAAAAAACTGTGGGAGGAAGTACCCTCATCCTTACAGCACTTTGGCTTTTATCTAGGGTGGAGATGCAGAAGTCAAGAAGACAGTAGACATGAGATTTCCCAGCTGTTCCCTTGCCTAGTCCTCAGTGTTACACACTACCATCATGTCTGGTGAAGATTCATTCAGGTATTAACTGAATGTAAAGAAAGTTTAGTTGTTAACCTGCTTATTTTGGATGGGTCTGTGCTACTAGATAAAGACAGAAAGTGAAATATGAGTATCCAAATATAGATGTTTTTAACATTTCCTCCATGTTTTAATCATCCAAACCCATGAATCTATCTGTACCTTCACGTCTGGGCCAATGCTGTTCTGCTACAGTGCCCTGTGCACCCACTGGCCCTGTGAGCACTGTGGGAGAGCTGGGGCAGCACACAGCCCTGCCCATGATGTACCTGTGCTCTGCAGGGTCCGTCTTCCAGAGCTCTTCTGCCTGAATTTTGCCCCTAGGCCATGCCTCAAGGACTGCAGTGCTACAGGCGGTGCTGCATTTGCTCTCTAAACCGACCGTCCTCCTGTGCGAGTTTCTGCCTCTGTACTAACTTAGTGTCACTGCCCATTTGTAAAAAGATGACACTTCTCCAGGCTGAACTATCCCATCTGAGGGACAGCCTGGAGCTGGAAGAAGGCCCACACACTACTTCCCATAGTGGAAGAAAGACCATTCTTGCAAAGGCTAAGCAGAGCATGCTGTCCAGCCCAGCAAGCAATGAGAGCCTTGTCCTCTGGCTTCTCCAAGGAATCTATGGAGATGGAGGGTGGGGGTCTGTTGTACCTTTGCCAAATGCAGCACAGGGACAGGGCATGCCAACGCTGCATGCCAAGATGGACCAGGATTACTTCAGCTGGCAATGAAGGATACCTCCTGAAAGGAGGATGGAAGAATGAAGTGCTATGGCTAAGAAATGCAATGAGAAATAATTTTCTGTACTCAAGAATCCCCAAGACAATAAGTAGGAAGATCAGAAACATCATGAGTTCCCAGAAATAGAGTCAAAACAGAAAATTTGTGATCTCAGGATCTGGTAGGAAAACCTCAAGCCACTCCTTCCCTCCCCATGACTAGTTTTCCACTGCTCTGTGTGCTCCTGGGCTGTCTATGAGCATCAGAAAGTAGCTTCCCTGGCTCCCCGGGGCCTGTAGGATGCAGCAGCTTTGGAAAGAGGAACATTGACAGGGGATGGATAGACCCAGGGGCATCCGCAGAGTCATTGTTGAGGCAGTTCATTCACCAGCAACAGGTGAAGGAGCTAGGTGGAAAGAGAGTCAGCTGTGGGGTTACAAGAGCTTCCCTCAAGGTCCAAGGGCTTTTTCTCTTTTTCACATTCTGCTTTTGAATTTGTTTTTTTGACTGTGATGATGGAGACTTCAGGAAAGTACTTGAGCAGACTGTGTGAGCTGTGGCCTGGACCGGTGGGACTAGGAAGCATTGGTGCTCTCATTTTTAATTCACTGGTTTCATCTAACATCATATTAATCTCACTCTAGGACCTACCCGCACTTATTTTTCCTGTGTTCATTTGAATAATCTCTCCCAGACTAGGGCATAAGGAGGTCTATGGATGCATTCAATCCAAGAGACGTCTGAAGAATTCCACTGAAGAAGAAGCTGGGTGCGGGCCAGCTGCCAGCTTTGCTGGAGAGGGGCACCAAGGACATAGGAGCATGCAAGTGGAGCAGCAAGACCAGGGCATCGCATTTGCATGTGTCATACACTTCAGGCAGTTTGAGAAGCAGCGACCTGTTGGAAAATACCATAGTCCCTCTGAAGAGTGAGGACAGTCTATATTTTGCAGTCTGGTTACTTCCTGTGGTTCAGCCAAAATCCCAGTGCTTCCATGGGCAGCTGAAACGTAGCTGGTGATGGGGACACAGATGTGGAGGTAAACTTGGTCCTTGGTAGCACTGGGGCAGTCAGTTTGCCCACCTCTGGCTGCAGCTTTCTGGAGACCCTACTCTTTGGCAACCTGCAGGGTGCTGGTGCAAATGTGATCTGCAGAGACCCCAGTGGGTGGTGCAGGGTGGGGGCATGTGCTGAATCACTGGGATATGCCTTACAGAGGGGAACTGGAAACGAAGCAGGTCCTGAAATGTGCTAGGGCTTGTGGGATTGTTGTTGTTACCCAAGGTACTCAACATGGAGGGTAGTTTGGATGTGTCTGGGGTAGTCTGAGAATGTCCCAGTTTATGATCTTGATTTAGACTTGGTTGTTAGTTGGTAGGGTAATCTTTCAGAAAGTGATCTTTGAGAAATATAAAGCAAAGCTTTTTGATAGAGAAGAGCAGGAAATCAATGGGAGGGTTTTTTTTAATTAACCCTCACAGAAAAAACTTTTCCTACAGGTAGCCAAAATGTTACTGCCTTCACCTTCTCCCTTAAAACTTCTCTTTGTGTTTTGATCCACTTGTGTGGATTGGTTTTATTATGCATAACACAGTCCAATATTAAACATTTCAGTTCCTGATTATTTCAAACGAGCACAAAGCCAGCCCATCAATACAGCTTGAGCCTCAGACATGAGACAATACTGAAGTACGAGTTGTGTCTAATTTACTGTACAGTTGGTATTACAGATTGACAAAAAAACCGTTGCAGAAGTACTTTATCTCTGAATTTTGAAATTCAGTCACTTGAGGGAAAAAAACACGTCAAGTAGATAATCACATTTAATCACCACCACAGCAACGCAGATGACCAATGAAGGGGAGTGGAATTTTATTGAATTTTGAGCATGTGAAAAAAAAAATCTATGGCTGTCACAAATGAGTGTTTCTTACAAACAGGTAATTATTCATAATGAGTGGCATAACAATTTCTCTCATTTTCTTTGGTAAGTTGCATCGAGACATCAGTGATGACAGATTATAGACAAAACCATAAGCAAAGAGCACAATGGAACGCTCACCCTGTTCAGCAGGTGGGTGTTTGAGCTGTATTACAGAAGCATCTTTTGGGCTTTGCAATTTAGTAGACAGACTCTTGGAGCTTTCCATCACTTTTGAAATACATTTATTTTCTCTGTAAGCTGTCATTTCTGGAAGGGATTACTTCTAAGTTTTAATTGTAAATCTTAACCATTTGCACAAGAATCTCGAAGGCTAAGGGCAAAAATTGAACTACTATGGATAGAAAATTAAAAACACCCAACCAAATAGAAGGAGCTTATCTTCAAATGATATAAAGATGAGGGGGTCTGGGACTCATAGCTGTAACAGTGGCTGTTAGTAGGCATCTGCTTTTTCTTTTGTACTTTTTTCTTATGAGAAATTGCCCAGCCTCTTAGCTTTGATCTTGTGTTAGCTCACAAGCAATAAATATAGGATTAGTTATATTGCAATAGAAAGGGGGTAGCTTGGAGGGGACTAAGGAACATTTAAAATACATTTACTGCATTAACTCATTAAACAATTCACATGTCATATATTGTACTTCCATCCTGAGAAGGAGCTAATCACCTTTGCAGGGTTGCAGGTGTTTATTGAAGCAGCAGAAACTGAAGGCTCCAAGACTTAACTGGACTGGGTCTTTTGCGAAAAATCACAGTGAACAGACAGTGAGCCAGAACTGGTGGCGATAAAAGTAAATGTGAAATCCTGGGAGACAATCTTCCTCTGTATAAAAAAAAAAGGCATGGAAAGAATTTTAAATATTTAATCAATCCAATCAAGTAATTCTGTATTCAACAGTTAATGTTGTTAATGCATTTGATAAATAATTGTATCAATGTTTTGCAATGAACCTGGAGGAATTTTCTTGCATACGAAAAGTAATTTTTTTAATTTTCACTAATGGAAAACAGAACCATGTTTATTTAATTGCATGCATTATTTTTTAACAGAACAACAGTTTCACAGTAGAGATGCTTCTGAACTATACAGTAACTACAACATTCTTTATTTGTAAAAGTAAATAGAAAATAGCCAAAGTTGAAGTGTGTGGTATTGTACAGTAAAAACAAAGGCTAAAGATAAAGTTTGTAGTATTGTACAGAAAAGGCAAAGGCAAAGTTAAAAGGAAAAAATGAGGACAAGGAACAACACAGTTTAATTGTCCTGGTTTCTACATCCTTAGCTACCATCTTTTGCTGTCATAAAGATAAATGAGACAAGTTTAAAAAAACAGAGGCAGCTTTTGTTTTCCTTCATCCCATTCTTTGTGTTGGGGTAAAACAGCAGACTCCACTGAAAAACTAATGCAGGATAGTAAGGTGTTGACAGCAAACCATTGCTAAGGTTTTTGAGGTTTTGAGATTACCTATATTACAGTGATTCAGGCAAATAGAAAAGATGACTAGAGTTAAAAGCAGAAAGCTAGGGACCCATCTACTGTTTGCAACCAACTTCTTGCTACCAAAACTTGCAAAGAATCCAGATGGTTCTCTTAGCGTGCACAGCTGGAGAAAAACAAACTTTCTATGTGTGTGACTTTTTGAGTCCCTGCAACCACACAAAGATTGTGCTACATGTGAGGCAGCTGTCTGCTCTCCTGAGGTAGGTTCAGATCTGTCCCCTAAGGAATGAGATGTGGAAATTTATCCTTTGGGGCATTAGCATAGCCGTTTGATAGTACCACTCCAAACAGTTGCTTATGCAGTTTCTTTTCTTGATCAAATCATCAGGTAGCTGAAAAGTAGTGCTGTTTTGAAGTTGATGATGCAGAGCAGGTCTCACTGCTGTATTGCTGACATTTTATACCAGGATGTTTCGAAATCTTCCCCACGGTCTCCACAGCCAAAAGAAGTTAATCAGTCAGTGTCACTAGATTGATCTGTACTGCATGTACCTGGGTCATGACAATCTGAGAGGATCCAAGGATTTGGCAGTACTACAAAGACTTGTCGGAGTCACTTGGCAAGTGTCTCTAGAAGTTTGCTCAGCAGTGAGAAATAAAATACTGGCATGCAGCTGGTGAGGTCTGTGGCAATGAGCAGGATCATTGCATGTGAAACAGGCACACTGACTTCCCATCATCATCCCAGGAGATGTTGCTGTCAGTCTCAACAGAAAAACAAAACCAACTTGACTTTCATTAACTTCCCAAGAAGCAGAAGCATGCATACTAACTAGAAACATAACTGGATTCAGTTTTTCTGCAGATAATCTACTGCTTCTGTTTTAGGAATTAACTGAATTCAGAGCCTGATCTACTTATCTTGTTGGTAAGTGTTGATTTCTTGTTGTCCCAAAGCTATGTCTGAGGAAAACTGTAACTAGACCCTGGAGCTGAGACTCTCTAGGGTAAATGGACCACCTGCATTATGGAACTGCTTCGTGGCGGATGTTAAACTGCAGGGTTCCTGCAAACACAGGCACATCTCCCCACGTCACGTTGATTGGCATGGCCAGTAGCCAGGCAACCTAGTGAGTTATAGGGTTTTCAGCTGGACCGCTTCTTACCTGTAAAAGTACTTCAGCATCAGGATCAATAACTCTTACTTCCTAAAGGACTGTGTCTCAAGGCTGTGCATGAACATGGACTCTTTGATGTCTGAAAAGGGTTGAAGGGTTTCTTTTCTCAACCCAAACACTTTTTTCCATTAGGCATATGGAAACTGTCTCGGCTGGAAACATCTGCCTCTGCTGAATTTGTTTAAAATTGACCCATAAGCTAAAAGTTATTAAGGAGAATAAAGAAAGCAAGCTAGACAGACATGCCTCATTTTCTTAGGAATCCAAGTAAAAAACTACTGGGACTTTCAAAGACTGTGTTTGCAACTTAAACCTAAACACTAGATTTCCTGGCTAGAGGTGGAAGATGAGGAAAACAATAACCATTGAGTATCTGGAATGGTCTACTGAAACAGGCCTATACAGCATGTATTATATGGCTTGCAAGGCTGGAGCAGCTGGAGTTTTCATTTGGAAAAGCTATGCAATAAAATGAGCAGCTGTGAAAAGCACATGGAATGGGAATTAAAATGAATGTAAAATAAATGTATGCCCAAGCTTTATTTTCTCATTTGAATATGGCACTGAATTCAAAGAGGAATTGTTGTAAACTGTTCAAGCTAGAAAAGAACATACAGAAAGGAAAAAGTCTGTGATGAACATTCACAGTTTTTCTGGATACGTGACAATAGCCTAAGAAAAAGAAATGAAGAGCAATATTGTATTCAAATCCAGCGTGCAAAATTCACCCGGGATGTTCTAGGAAAGCACATTAGATGAACTACATTATGTAAACTAATGTACCTAATGTTTTCCAAATAAAATTCCCTTAGTCAGTGG
Source organism: Balaeniceps rex (assembly GCA_013401315.1). NCBI lineage: Eukaryota > Metazoa > Chordata > Aves > Pelecaniformes > Balaenicipitidae > Balaeniceps > Balaeniceps rex. Next base: position 171,006 of record VYZW01060884.1, read on the forward strand.
CTAGATCATAACACACTAGATATTAAAAAGTCATTAAAATTTCCCAAAGTCTGTATTGGCTCATTTCTTTCTCAGGTTGGTGACTGCCCACAATTAGGGATTTGTGGTTTAATTAATGATTTTGCCATTATGGGATCAGTTTCTTACAGTCATTGAAGTTGGTCTTTGAGGGTAAGTTAATTAATAAGAAGTATTAATTATGAAAGTATCTTTGAATTCATTGTGAACTTCAATGCTTGTTTCAAAAATAGCTGAATTGAGACAGAATAGTTTTTATTGGGGAAACCTGGAACAAATAGGTGAAGCAACCTAAAAATGGAAATTTCCTTTCTGAAAATGGACATGTAGCTGAGAGAAGGAGTTTGAGACGTGATCTCAGGAAATGGAGCAAGTTTAGCTGGTGAATGCAATCCATCTTGTGTCCGAATGAGGAATATTTGATGAGCTGTCCATTCAGTTACCTGTGTGAAGTCGTGGTTGGAAGAGCCTTTTTGTCCTCAGAAACGAGAGCTCTACCTTCTCTGTCCATTACCTGGTTCCTTCTTGTAGCAGCTTGAATAGCATCTGTTAAACAGATAATGAAGAGTGGATCGCTTAGGAATTGTCACTGAGCAATTGTGGACAGCGCAGCCCTCTTTGCTCTTTTAATACTATAAGCTAAGACCCATTTTTCTGACATGTGGCATGGCCTTTTACTTGTGGAAATATTGCTAGTTTGGGGAGGTTGACACTCATGGAAAAAAAATCTTCTGAAGATACTGGGACAAATTTAAATGAGTCAGAGCATGGGAAGTGATTGAGTTGACAAAATATCACATTGTTGACACTGCCTTTACTGTTTGTCTTGATTTATTTAATCTCAACTGACTGGCAGCAACAGAAGGTGAGCGAAGAATAGTTTAGTGCTCTTCGCAGACCACATAACCAACTACCCGGAATGAAGGTCCCCCTGCTCATAGATTTCCCTACCAAATCTCTCCTTAGTGGGAGGAAAAAAAGTCAGAGGGCACAATGCCTCTTTTTGCTTGCATTGAACATTTCAGAAACTCTTTGTGCTGTGAATGGGCCTTCAAATCTCCTACTGTCCCTTGAATCTGTTTTTCCCCAGTTTTGCTTACTCCAAGCTTCTTGTTTGCTACTACCACATTCCGCTATTTTGTATAGCTTCACTAAGATCTGCTGGCTGAAATGAAATAAAGGGGTTTGTGTGTCTTGTTCTCTTTGAATGACAACTGCCCATTCTAACCTCCCAAGCAGCTGTGAAAATCTTTATTTGCATGGTCAGTGGCAGGACAATGTCGTCCTCAGTGGTGCAGCTTGTGGTCCCTTCAAAAAAATGCCCCCATCCCCCTCACCATTGCTTGATGGAAGGTCCTGCATTCCAAGCACATCTCCCTGGTGTTTTAAACCTATAAAAAACACTTCTAGCAGGATGACCAGTGCCCTAGTTACTTCTACAAACTGTTCCTCCTGACACTGTCTTCAAAGGATCTTTTGGGTTTTTTTCAAAGTCTTCAAGACTGAGTGCCCAGTAAGCCCCCTGACACATTGTGCAGTGTGGATATCCCATGTGGGATACTCCAGGGATTGCTCAGCTAAATTTAGGAGCAAACAAGAAGCTTGG
>VYZW01060885.1:1760-28100 GCA_013401315.1 Balaeniceps rex
TTTAGTAAAAGTCAGCAGAAAGGGCTGTTGTCTTGTTCTGTTACTGTGGTAACAAATTCTTAGTACTTTAATCATACTAGTGAAATAAAGAGTTTTCAAAGAGAAGAAGCAGTTTCTACTCTAACTAGAAGTATAAAGTTTCAAAGTGTCAGAGCCTTTATTGGCCATTTCCAAAAAAATTTTTTGTTTAAAGTATGTAATCAGGCAATTTTTAAGTCTGTAATATAGCAAAGCACTCTTTCTATATTACAAATGTATAGAAACGGCTTCCCTCTTGTGTGACTGATCAATAAACCCCTAAAATGGAAGAAAGCTCAGTAGAGATAGGCAAAGGTGATATGCCCATGAAGCTCAGGGAATAACTCCAGATGTGACTGACCACAGCTGTGACAAGGAAGCTGACTTCATCTCTACACAAAGGGGACCAGAGGTTAGCCTTTGCTTTAAGTAAACAGCTATGTCAGTTGAGTGGATCAGCTGGTGGTGTAAACGTTTCTCTCTGAGTTTATTAAAAGAGTGTGAATGTCTCCCTGAATTAGCCAGGACAGCATGGAGGAGGGTGTGTGTGAATATTTGGTTCGGCCCAACACAGAGTATAAAAAATAAACAANTAGTGGGATGCCTGGGGTGCACCTCTAAAGTGCCTGTACAGTAATGCGTGCAGTATGGGGAATAAACACAAAGAGTTAGAGATCTGTGTGCAATTGCAGGTCTACAACCTTCCTGGGATCACAGAAGTGGTGGGAAGGCTCCCATGACTGGAGTATTGCAACAGAGCTCTGCCAGGGGATGGATGAGGAGCCAACTGAGAGTTTATGGGTAGGGATTAAAGAGAGGACAGGTAAAGATGACATTATAGTGACTGTCTGCTATAGGCCACCTGACCAGGAAGAACACGTGGCTGAGGCCCTCTACAGACAGGAGCAGCATAGCATTCACAGGCTCTGGTCCTCATGGGAGACTTCAACCACTCTGATATCTGCTGGAGGGACAACACAGCAGGTCATAAGGAATCTAGGAGGTTCTCGAGTATACTGAAGATAACTTCCTCCTCCAAGTGATAGAGGAGCCAATGAGGAGAGGTGCTTTGCTGAACTTCATAGTCACCAACAATGAGGGGCTTCTTGGGGATGTGAAGATCAAAGGCAGGCTTGGCCGCAGTGACCATGAGATAGTGGATCCTGAGGACAGGGAGGAGGCTGAAAAACAAGCTCGCAGCCCTGGAATTCGGAGAGCAGTCTTTGGCCTCTTCCAAGATCTGCTTGGAAGAGTCCCATAGGAAAAGACCCTGGAGGGGAGGAGAGGCAAGAAAGCTGCTTAATATTCAAGGATCACCTCCTCCAAGCTCAAGAGCAGTCCATCCCAAAATATGTGGAGTCAGCCAAAAAAAGCCAGGAGGCTTGTGTAGATGAATAAGCTCCTAACCAAACTCAAACACAAAAAAGAAAGCATGTACAGGATGGAAGCAAGGACAGGTAACCTGGGAGGAATACAGAGACTTTGTCCGAGCATCCAAGGACAAAGTTAGGAAAGCAACTCCTATTTTCAAGAAGGGCTAGAAGGAGGATCCAGGGAATTACAGGCTGATCAGCCTCACCTTGACTCCTGGGAAGGAGATGGAGAGAATTGGGACTGTTTAGTCTAGAGAAGAGAAGGCTCAGGGGGATCTTATTAATGTATATAAATAACTGAAAGGCAGGTGCAAAGAGGTTGAAGCCAGACTCTTTTCAGTGGTGCCCAGTGACAGGACAAGAGGCAATGGGCACAAATGGAAACACAGGAGCTTTCTCCTGAACATCAGGAAATACTTTTGTAAGGATGACTAAGCACTGGCACTGGTTGCCCAGGGAGGCTGTGGAGTCTCCATCCTTGGAGATATTCAGAAGCTGTCCTGAGCAACTGGCCTGTAGGTGGGCATGCTTGAGCAGGGGCTTGGACCAGATGACCTTCAGAGGTACCTTTCAACCTCAACCATTCTGTGAATCACATTGGGATAGAAATTGAACTGTATATTGCAATTGTTATATTTTGCTAAGTGTAACTTAAATTTATGTTGTGTTTTCTGTATATTTTGTATTACTTTGCTAAATTAAAAATCCTATGTAATATAAAATATACTAAATTAAGTAAATTTCATATTAAACATTACACCCTCCATGTGCAGAATGTCTGGCTGGAGAGTATTGGATTCTGACATCTTGTCATAAAGATCGTTAATAATATTTTAACGAGGAATGGACCTTTTGTCAAAACGTAACCTACCTGCTTAGCTTCCAACAACCACAGGGAGGATCAGTCACTAGTATTCGCCTAGACTGCTTGGATGTCCAAGCCATAAATGTTTTTGGGTTTTCCTTCTCATTGATTCAGCACATTACCCCTTTTTTCCCCAGAGCAGTAACAGCACATTTTTCATTTCTTTTTCTCATGTAATGATATGGCATTTAATATTTCCAGTTAATTTGTACAGATGAATACCTAGTTAAGATAAATCTATTTTTCAAAGGAAGGTATGGGCATAAACATTGAAAACTATTTCATTAAGTCAGTGACCTTTTCAAAATGAATTTCTGTTCATAAAGTAAAGCTGGATACCACCTAAAGGCAGAAATAAGGGAAATAGAATTTACATGTGTATTGGTTTCCAAGATTGATATCCAGGATGAAAACTAGAGGGACAGCTTACCTCAAAAGCACAGGAAGGCATCTACAACATTTCATCTAGCTCTGAGCACTGTAAAATGTACATTTTTATTTGCTTTTAGTTTGTAATAATAACAAATTGCCGGTGCCTGGTTCATTTTAATTTCATACCCAGTAATACTGGAGTTTAACACTGTAATTTTATCCATTGAGTTTTGCATTTATGCAAGCATGAAACTAATGCACTTTCAAACCTCTTTCTTTCAACGGAATGAAAAACATATACTGGAGTAAAACACAGAAAACAGCAAATGTTTTAACTATTTCATCCTTATACTCCAGAATCCAGTAGTTTAACCACCCTGTGAATCTGCTGATACTAAGCAGGCTGCTAGCAGTGGTCCTCCAGATTATCATCAGAGCCTCCAGGGAAAATAATCATTGCACTAATGACAACTTTTAAAGTAAACAGTATTTCTATAAAATCAAAACATCAGCATTTGGGTAGACTAGAATCTCATTTATTTACATCAATAAAATATGCACCTCAGGACATGCTAGGTCACAGTTGAGTAATGTATTGCATTTTCCAGTGTTTTTAGAAGGAATGAATAATGACAGTGGAAAGGCTTGAGTTCATTAAAGAAAAACAAATTTGGAGCACTGCAACTCTTTATTTAGAAGGAGCTTGTGATATGAGCTGACAGTTTCTTTGTTTAGACAAGTGTCATAGCTTTATTTCACTGACTAAATTTTCTGAAGTCAAACAGGGCAATATTTCTGCACGCACACTAGGTAAATGATAACATCAACAGGAAAACAACAGTTTCTAACTAAGGTTTGGAGAGAAACTCTAAAATAAATAATCATCTTTTGAAAGGAATGGCAACATTTGACTTAATCTGAACTTTTGCCAAAGGTTAGCTGCAAATGAGATAGCTGAAATTTGGTCACCAAATCTCTGAGTTCCCTCTTTAATTACAGTTTCATTCTCTAGCCCTCTCTTACGCCTACGATCCTATTTGTTCTCAAAATCACGTTACTGAGTATTTAGGCATTTAATGACCTGTGCTGTGATACTGAATGGAAGTCTGCTTTCTACTTCCTTTTTCTATAGACAATGTTTATTCCTCTTCATTGGGGTCCAAATCTGATTCCCACTGTACAATTTCTCCTTGTACAAAGCAGTGTCTTCCTGAAACAGATTATAAAGAAAGCATTATGGAAACAGGCAGAGATTGAGACTGAGATTTTAGGAGTAGGAATAGAAGCAAATAAAATGAAATGACAAGAAACTATTTCAATAAAAGATTTACTTGAGAATTTTTTAGGAACTATTGGTATAGATTTAGAGGACAGAACCAAGCCTGCTGTCTTTTCATAGTAAGAAAATTTCCTGCAAAATTTAGTTGTGATTCTTGCTTCCCCAACACTGTCTGGAAGCATTTCAGGATTCAAAGTCCTCCAGTGCTAGCAATGTCCTCCCTGTCTCCAGAGTGAGTATTCCACAGTTAGTAAATGCATTTCTTCCTATGCCAGCACTGTCTGCTATCTTACACAGTTATTTTTCTTCACAGCTGTTTACACAGAGGATGTATTTGTAGAGAGAGGCTGTATCCTGTCCCAAACACCACTTAGCTTTGCTAGCCAAACCACCCTCTCTCATGGCCCATCTATTCTGTGAGTTACAGTACACAGCAGAGAACAAAAAATTTGCACCAAAAGGCTTACTTCGAAACAGGGAGTGCTGTAGCTTTGTTGTGCAATGCTGTGCTCAAACCATTTGCTGGATTAGGAACCAGGACTGATAGCTCTGGCCTGCCATCATGCTAATATAGGTATCCCGCTCCAAGGATACCTATATTATCCAGGAAGGTCCATGATCCTGGTCTGGGCCACATAACATCATAGCTTTATTCTACTTCTGTTCCACTTTGAATAAATATTTCTAAGCATGGATGGCTAAACTGTGCATGATACTTTAACTTAGGACTTTTCCATTCCTGTTTCTTAAAATTCCCTTATCATTACTGGAAGTACTTTATCTGCAAACTTTGGATCTGCAGACCCGTTTCACAACTTTCTTGCAATTAACAGTCTAAGTAGACATTTTTTTTCTTTCCCTCTTAGCTGATCAGAATGCAGTTTCTAGCAGACATAATTGCTAGCAGCCACTTATTTCTGGGTTTTTGCCTTTTGACTGTTACTTGTCGACCATTTTGTCTGTGATAGAGTCCTCAGGTCACTTAACTCTCGCTTTATTTTAAAAATTGAAAACAGATCATAAATATACCACAATATTCATGCCACATTCCCCTGGTCAACACACTGTATTCATGAAGTATTATTGCACATGACTGTATTTGCACTATAGCAAAAAATATTTACAGCAATACTTATTCCGTATAATTTCCTGCTGCTTACTGTTTAGTTTAACATGCACATTGTTGTTTCCTCTCTTTTAATATTTGTAACCTCAGTTTACAAAGTCATGAAATTATGTTTGCCAAGCAGTGAGGTCCCAGTAATCTCTTGACTGTATAAAAAATATGCTTATTTCAAGAAAGTCTTACTGTTTCTTCCCCTGGATATGCAGACCTTAGTCAAATCTGGTAGCTTTTCCTCCACAAGATTGAAAAAATAAATAAGTAAAATAAAAAATAAAGGAGCTAACAACAAGGATGCCAACATCCTTGTCGTATTCTTAGTTTCTTCCTGTGCTTTCTTGTACTGCTTTCAAACCCTTCATTTCAAAGATAGTAGCCAAAATCGTCTTTTCTTCTGGGAGCTCAAAAAAGTTTTTCCTTTCTCTGGAGGGCATTTTACCCCTGTCTACAGTAACATAGCATCAGAATTAAATTACTCATGCTCACCTTAAAACATTGACTATTTGCTGGTCATTTTTGTCTTTCTTGCCTACTCAGCTTTTGTGTTCTCCTTGCTCAAACTGGCCACCACTGCCTATTTTTCTGTTTCTATAGTGTTGTGGTTTAGCCCCAGTTGGCAACTGAGCACCACACAGCCGCTCGGTCACCCTCTCCCTCCCCGGTGGGATGGGGGAGAGAATCGGAAGGGCAAGAGTAAGAAAACTTGCAGGTTGAGATAAGAACAGTTTTATAATTGAAATATAATAATAATAATAATAATAATAATAATAATAATAGCAATGAAAAGGAGAACAAGAGAGACAAACAAAATCCAGAGAAAAGAAAATAAGTGATGCAACCGCTCACCACCCGCCGACCGACACCCAGCCAGTCCCTGAGCAGCGATCGCTCCCCCCTGACCAACTCTCCCCAGTTTATATACTGAGCATGACGTCATATGGCATGGAATAGCCCTTTGGTCAGTTTGGATCAACTATCTTGGCTGTGCCCCCTCCCAGTTTTCTCGTGCACCTGGCAGAGCATGGGAAGCTGAAAAAGAAAGTCCTTGACTAGTCTAAACACTACTTGGCAACAACTAAAACATCAGTGTGTTATCAGCATTCTTCTCCTATTAAATCCAAACCACAGCACTATGCCAGCTACTAGGAAGAAAATTAACTCTAACCCAGCCCAAACCAGGACATATAGCATGCTTTCCAGCTTTTTGAGTGTTTTCTCTTAATGCCCATGTGGGCACACACTTTACTCAAACGTTTGTACATGAACATCTTAAAAACCTACATAAGTACTTTCATCTGTAACAAGTGAACAGAATGGCAGATAATTAAACTTTAATTAAAAAGAAATTGAGTCATCAAAGTTTTTGTATATCTTGCTTAATGCTAGAAGTGAACCATTGGAATGGTAAATTCTTGAACAGGCTTAAACAGAAATTACCCATGTTTGTTTGCTTTTATTTTAATCTGATTCAAGAGAGATCAAAAAACTAGTGTCTCATAAGGTAGACCAAACATTCCTCCGAAATATCCTCCCAGAAGTTATCATAAGTTAAAGAAAACAAACGTGCTTTCCTGTTTCTTCCAGAACAGACCACCTGAACACACCACCTGTCAGGTCATTCTGGTCAGTAAATGAGATGCTCTTTTTAAAAAATTCCTTTGCCAAAAGCTGAAACAAAAAAATGGTGTAAGGAGCAACTGTTGTTAGCTCAGTGATCCCATATGCTTCCTCTTCTCCCTACGGGTTGAAGATCCCAGTTGTACTACATTTCATGCTACGCCACGCTCACCTGAGTCAATCCTCCCCTGAAAAGGTAAGATAGTGTGTCATGAAAGAATAAGAGCATGAAGTAAGAGCACTTCTGGCATCGTGAAATACTGAAGTAAAGATCCCAGATTGTAATATCTCAGGTTTTGAAGCAAAGTTTGCAGTTTTCGTCTCTGGAGTGAGAAAACCCAAAAATATCTCTTCTCCTTTTTCTTGTTATTAAGTTTAAAAAAAACAACAACAAAAAATCTTTTTTTTTTTTTTTTTTTTTTTAATGAATTCTACTCTTAGTCCTGCACAGCCAGGCTGTATTTATACAAGCCCTTATTTCCTTCCTATATGGTGTCTGTCTGAGACCCTTGCCAAAATCCTGCCTACAGAGATTCCTCCTCATTCTTTCTCTAAATCAAGCAAGTCCTAACCTGACAGAAAAAGCATAAAGTACTGCTCTTGAGCTTGAACTGAGCCTTAAAATCAAATTTGGCTTTACCATCCCAGAAACATCTGTGCAAGGAACTGGCTTAAACAAGCCTACTGCTGTAACTGCTATATTCCTACATCACATCCTCCATCTGCAGTATCAATCCACTCTCCCTACACACTGTATTCTAAAATCCTTCTCTCTACAGTTATATCAGCAAGGAAATATGTCCAAGTCCCTTTACTGCCTAGGCAGCCAGAATCTTACCTTTAAATACTTTCCCTAACAGGTAATATGAGAATATTGATGAATGTTTTAGAACATTACAATTTTGATAAATTACAAATATTTTCTCCTAGCAAGTTTTGCTTGAGAATGCTATATTTGCTATGAAAAACCTTAGGTTGTGCAATTATTTAGAAATAATTAAGATAATAAATAATTGATATCTTTATTCTTCCATGAAAATTCAAAGTTAAACCAAAATGAAATTATAAAATTTAAGGTGAATTATCGAAGTTTCCTCAATCACTTTTTGAAAGTGAACACAGGTTTTAAAAATTTCCTCCCCCTATAAATTTGTAATAATACATTATTTTCATTCATTATTGAATTGGACAAAAAAATCTTACAAATATTTCTACTTTCTTTTGTTTTTATTTTGAAATATCCTGACAACTAATCAAAATATTTAATTAAAAAAAAATCACAACATTTCAGAATAATAGAACAGCTGCTGTTAGAGGGGGCTTCTAGAAATTATCTAGTCAGGTCAGATTCATCTCTCCTGAAGGCTTTTTGCCTTCAAAAAAAAGTTGCTAATTCTTAAAATTCCTGAGATCTTCCATAGATGAAATTTCGATTTCAAAAATTTAGCAAAATAGTATTATTAAATGATATCTTTTATCCATCATGGCTTAACAGACTTGATTTCATAAACAGCAGCATACTTACTACTGCTGACTATTTGATTAATATTTCTCAGAAGCCTCTAATGTCAATTTAACTAAAATGGGCTTTTTCAAACATCACCATTTAGTGTGACAATTCAGGAAATAATTGTAAGTAATAAGAAAGACAAGTGATTTGATTTATATTTTGTACTAATTAGATATACGTATGTAGGTACATATATAAAATTAATATAAATTAGGAGAATATGTGATTTTTTTCCCCAAAATATATTCAGATAATGACCTGGATTATATATTAACTTGTAACAATTTTTACAGGCATTTATTTTATTGCGTCTATAACACTTGTTTTGGGTTTTGGGTAATATATATGAATTGTTTTTACTAGATATCATTCTTTGGTTGTGTTTTGTCACAAAGCTGTATTTGTAGTTTCCTTTTCTAGCCTCAACTGTTTGACCTTCTCAATACTGTATGACAAGTAATCGATCAATTACATTTAAAAAAAAGTAAAAAAAAGAAATTTTTTACACCGAATATTATGTAACGATACACATTTTCTGGATGATTTTTCAGGGAAAAAAAATAAAAATTGCAGTTGCTATTTCATTTATCTTTATCAATCAAGGAAGTGTAATGCACTTGAATACAACAATGACAAAATTTTAAACCTCCACGAAAAAGGTCATAAAATAAATGATGACACAGAAAAGGAAAAGAGGAAGGGAAGAGAGTACAAGCTCATAGCAGCTAAATCAGTTGTATAAGAAGGTCCTTGAAAATTTAAGTCAAAAATCAGAAGACATATAACTTTAGATAATAATATTGATTTTTTATTCACTTTTCAAACTCTAATTTGTATCAGCAAGAAAGTACATAGATTAGGAGGTCTTCAATATGAACAACACTAGTAAAAATTGCAGGTGAATTTTTATCATTTTGTGAACAAAAATGGTCACTGACAAGTGGTAACTTTTAAATATTCCTAAAACAATACAGATGGCTCATGGTCTATCTATATTTAAACCCTGAAAAAATAGTTACATGAATCACTACAAGGCACTCCAGAATTTCCTGCTCCCATTCCATTCCCTTGGTATTTCTTCGGCATGCTTTGCATTTTCTTTTCTACGGAACACACAGAGACCTACTGCATGTAGCACTCTTAGTTAATGCATTCACTGTCTACTGCTGTGCTTGTACACTTGCGATCTGTCCTATGGGAGGATCACAAGACCAGCCCTAATGTTGTACAGACATGGCTGTAGAGTTTTTATGGCCAGAAGGAAAGATCAGCTCAACCAGTATGATGCCCAGAGGTCTGTGGTTTTTGCACAGTTATAAACCCACTAGCATTTGTTGTTCTAAATCAGTCCACCTTAAATAGCTTAGCTCATAAGTTACTCAATCAAATTGAGCTTTACACTTCATTGCAATCTACTGAATCCAGAGCAAGAGGCTACTTTGCACCCAATTTGATTTCTTTCTGCCTAACACATTGAAAGCCATGTTATGAAGAATAAATTTTATTAAGCTTAAGACTGTCTTCCAGTATGGACACTGGTATAAGACTGTATGTTTGGCATTTACAGAAACAAAGAATATTAAAAAGCATTCCTTGTGTTTCAAAAATATTCACTGAGTTCCAACAATACAGAACAGTAGCTATGTATGCTTAAATCAGTCACATCTCAAAACACTTACTGTTGTAGATAATTACTCCTTTGAAAGAGAGGAAAATCACATTATTTAATGTATTAGTAGAATGAGACCTTATATGCTTTATGTGCTTATTTGAGGAGGAAAACACAAGTAGTGTCAAGGACACTAGTGTGCTTCTCCATCTGGTTGCTTGAAAATTAGTGTTGAATGTATATCAGGTTTTCTACTCGAACAAGCCTGTTGGGCACCCTCACACACCATCACATCATAACCCATAACAGGCAAAATGTACCCTGAACATCATACTCATGCTGTGAAATTGCTATTTTTCCCAAGTGAGGTTCCACCAAGCATTGAAGAGAAAAAAAACCAAACAAAACAAACTTCACAACAGAAAAATACCTATGCCCTAATGCCACAGGACTACTACCAGGTCCAAGAAAAGACTGCAGGCACATGCTCTGTTGTTTGGTTATGGCCAGCGAGCGCTGAAGAACATTATTCCTGAGCAGTACCAGTGCAAGCCACTCTGAACTGCTTTGCTGGGGAACCAAGGAGCCAGTGACTGCAGTCTGCTTTGACATAATGTTATGTTGTCCATAGTCCATACTGTCATAGTGTTGATACGGTCTGGGTGCTCCCCTTTCCTCTAACTATACTGCTTGGACGAGTTACTTGTCTGCTCCAAGCCCTGCACAGCCACCTCAAACCTATGTCTTGGCTTCTGTATCTCACTAGGACACAGAATCATAGAATCATAGAACAGTTTGGGTTGGAAGGGACCTTTAAAGGTCATCTAGTCCAATCACCCTGCATTGAGCTACTCAGCCTTTTTTATATACAACATCTTCAATTACACGGACAGTCCTTGCCTAATTCTAATTTTCTGTATGCTAATTCTAATATCTACATTAGATCTCTCTCCAAAGCAAAAACTCACAGCATGCAAACAAGTGTCACAAGTTCAGATTTAAGCAGAAATGTCTGAATCCTATGACTGATATCCCTAAAAATAATGGAATGCACCAAGTCCTGTTGGGCATCTCTAAAACTGTGGAAAAAGTGAACAAAGAAAACAATATCAGGATCAAGCAACCCATCTTTCATTCTGGCCAGTGTGGAGATAAGAGGCATGAGAGTGAGAGGAAGAAGGCCTGAAAACAGGATGTGTGTGTTTTGTCTCCTGCTCCTTTTTTGAGAGGTATATGAAATCTTCAGTCAGAGAAACTGGAGGATTAGTTTCATAAAACTGGTGTTGCACAGTACCTGTTTTAAAATCTATCTCATATTATCAATTTATTTACCATATTGTCATTGATGTTCAAGACACCAGACTCCTCTGCAGCCACGTAACTCAACAGAATTAGTCAAAAACTGAAACTGTGTTTATTTAACAATAAGAATAAGTGTCTCTTGTGAAATAACTAAACAATCTAAAATTGAGTAACCAATAGTCTCCAAAATGTGAAGACCTGATTGAATAAAAAGATGCTGTTCTGATAACATTTATCCGATCATGTTTAACCTATCTCAGCAGTTCAACAGTGATCTGTTTAGTTATTAAACTCACATATCACATCATATAAATATTTGCCTTTTCAGATTTCTAAGGCAAGACTAACATTTCTACAGTTATATAGTATTTCGTTGAGCTAATCAAAACTTTAAACCATCCACAGCCAATTTAATAGTAAGAACTAAAACTTCACATCAAATGTAAACATTAATCAATTTTATGGTAATAAAGTCTTACCAGTAAATTGGCAGTTAAGGTTTTTATTTAGTTTACTATGTCTGTGATTATATTGTGTATATTCAGACTACGAAGATATCAAATAAACGTCTGAATTCCTAATCATATGAATAAGAGTCCCTGCACTAGTATAGCATATCAGCATTCAAAGCCAACCACAAAATGTCTCATTTTGATGTCTAAAGATCTTGAAACTCCGTTTTCCCTGTAATGCAATTTTAGAGAATCACACATACTGAGAAGAAAGCGAATACTAGGATCCAGACCCCAAAAGGAACTTAAGTACCTAACTTCAGGCAAATTAAGCAGGTATTAGGTATTTACATACCTTTGTGGATCTAGGACTAAACTGCTTTCAATTTTATTCTCCCTATTAAATGAACAATAACAGCTTATTATGGTCCCTGTACCATAGACTTAGATGTTGTCACAGGAAATGTTTTTGCCTGAAAGTACATACAGAACTTTACCCATGGGATAAGTTTTGAAGAGAGAGAAAAAATCAGAATGTATCTATTTAACCATCTGATGTGACTGGAAGAAGGGTGAGAAGGGAGGGGGACAGCTGCAGTTGCCACCACTCTGTTTGTCACCCGCAGCACCCACAGGGAATCTGGCGTGGGCGGCAGCAGCAGCCATGCCTTGGCCCACTCTGGTTTGCTACATCACCTTCCTACTCAGCAACCTGTCAGGCACCGCAGGAGGGCTGCTGAGGGAAAAATAGAAAGAGGCAGCTTGTCTGCAGGGTGCTTGAAAAGATACAGCTGCTTCCACGAGAGCTGAGGCTTTCCTGGGGAAGGGGGATTCGCTGTTGCTTGTGCAGATAGCCTGCGACTGCTGCAAATGCAGGAGCACCCATTCGCATTGAAAGGGCTGCTCTTCCCTGCGCAAGGAACTCAACCCCTCAGGCCAGCCACTACATTCCAGCTGAAGCATTACAGGCTTGCACAGGAAGGAGAAATGGAAATGGAAATACCATTCAGGCATATATCCGTGGTGAATTGAACAAAGAATAAACTTTCAGTTAGAAAGATATGGAAAGCTATTGAAGAGAGGGAGATAACAAACAAAATTTCCATAGGCACAAAACCACAGACTTGATAGTCCTGAGCTGAGAGCCTGACTCTGCTAGTCTCACATTTTATATACAGTGGTCAACTGGAAACAAGACAGCATCGTGTTCCTGCACCTCCATTTAGAGCTCCCAGCTTCAGAGGGATTTTGTGTCCATGATCCTACCTGCCTACTTACATTGATAATTGGGTGCATCTGCCTTGACAAAAAAGATAAAAGAGATTGAATTTGAGTTCAGCAGTTTGAGATTATAAAGACATTGACCATAGCATATGCCTTTTGTTCCATGCTGACCCAGTGGATTACCTGGCAATCTTATTTTTTCAAACACTTAAACCACAAGGAAAATAAATCTATCCTCACTGTCAATAAAGGGAGTTAATGGTGACAAATTAGCCAACATGGCATGTACAATAGTCTTTCAGAGAACCGTTCTGGTTTATGCCTCCTTCTAGCACAAAGCTATTATGTTCCAGTCTACAACTCCAATGAAGGCTATTATAAAAAAAACCCCTCATGCAACTCATCATACTGTAACAACTTCAGTGCCCTAGATATCCTGCTCCTAAAGATTCTGTTGTATTGCTCATTGCATGAGCTTTGAAAACATGGGTAAGAGTTATTAGACCTTCATACTACTAACCTTGAGGGTGTCCCTTGAATCGAAAAATATGAGGTAGCTACATTTAGCTGTACTTCTGCAACTGCAATTTATGAGTGTTCTTCCATTCATTAAAAGAAACAAACAAATGAAAAAAACTTTTCTGAACTCAGTGTTGCATCCTATTATTGTGGAAATGTGCTGGCTCTGTAATTCACCATTACTGTTTATTTACAGTGATCTAATGAATGCAAGCAAATATCTGTGTTGCTTTCAGGATTCTTCTCTCAGACAGACTTGTTTCTGCAGTACTTTGATGTTTTAGCCTCAGGCCATATGCAGTATGCCATTGACAATCAAATTTTACCGATTCCTTGTGACAGGTAAGGGTAGTATTGGCACGCTAAAGGCAGAAAAAGCTCTTTGGAAGGAAAAAAAATTTAATGTTATGGTTGGAAAATAGAAATTCAGGTTGGATGCAGGAAGCAGGTCACAGTATAACTCTAGCAGCTTTAATGCGTTACATAACCATTTGACACCCTCAATAAAACTGAGCAAATAAAGTTTCTAGCAATTCTAAGGTCATTTCCAATTATCCACATTAATAATAGATTACACCTATTTAGCCCTTCATGATAAAACTTGTCCTCATTGAAAGCTATTGTGACACATAATTAAGAACAGTGAGAATCTTGTTTTTAAAGATTTAAAAATATTTACTGTTACAATTAATTTAAAACCTCGTATTAATCTCAAAACAGATTAACACATACTGTGTTCAGTTTTGGGCCCCTCACTACATGAAAGACATTGAGGTGCTGGAGCATGTCCAAAGAAGAGCAACGAAGCTGGTGAAGGGTCTAAAGAACAAGTCTTATGAGGAGCAGCTGAGGGAACTGGAGAAAAGGTGGCTGAGGGAAGACTTTATTGCTTTCTAGAACTGCCTAAAAGAAGGCTGTAGCGAGGTGGGTGTCGGTCTCTTTTCCCAACTAACAAGTGATAGGATGAGGCAATGGCCTCAAGTTGAGCCAGGGGAGGTTTAGATTGGATATTGGAAAGAATTTCTTCACTGAAAGGGTTGTCAAGCACTGGAACAGGCTGCCCAGGGAAGTGGTTGAGTCACCATCCCTGGAGATATTTAAAAGATGTGTAGGTGTGGCACTTAGGGACACGCCTTAGTGGTGGACTTGGCAGTGTTAGGTTTACAGTTGGACTCGATGATCTTAGAGGTCTTTTCCAACCTAAATGATTCTATGATTCTATATAACATGACATATCAGTTTAGTGATGTTTGTCAATCACAGAGTGATGCCAGATTTATTCATACAAAAGTTGCCTTTCATTATCGTCAATACTTTAGGACATATTTTCTTCAGTAATTCTACTACATAATATTACTTTTTAATGTAGGTTAACATTTGTTGTTGTCATCTTGTCCCCCTCCAAACCTTAATCATCTTACTGGCTAGAAGTATGAGGAACATTCAAGGTTTTATTAAATAGTTATCTAAATTGTTTACAAAGTCCGTCATACACAATTCTCCTATGCAAACATCAGGGAGAATATTTCTCAAACTTGTCAGGAGTACAATAAAATATTCCACCACATAAAGATGGCAATATAAAAACTTGAAGAAATCCTAATGATACGTTGTGAACTTCTGCAGACAGAGCACTAAGTGGACTGTCATTTGAGTGGGCCTTTGTTATCTGAGATCTTAACTTTAGCTTATTTAAAACCCATTTAAAAATAGCATCTTAGTTCTTTCTTTGTAAGTATTTACAGGGAGAGAGAGATATTTTTTATCTCAGTGAGAGCCGTCATGGATATGGATACACTAATACTATTCAAATAAAACTCCTGAGAATACACACAATGGCCTCCTGCTAATAACTGTAGCAAAGTTGTGGTTGTTTTGAAGTTCTTTTGTATTAATTATTTTAACATTATGAAACTGAGCCCAGGGAATGATTATTCAGGCATTTTTGTCACTGACAGCTGGATGCTAATGTGGATTATTTTTATATTGCCCAGCTGTATTTCAACAAATTAAGCTACAACTGTGTCCGCATTTTGAACATCTTTATAAAATAGTTGTCTTTTTTCATTACTTCTTTTTTAGTGTTGCCTAACCACTAGTACTACCATGTACCTAAGGAAGCTCAGGCATAAGTAAGACAACGAACATTCAAAATCTTTGATCAAGCTAACCACTTTAAATATATGTACCAGGTGTACAAAAACAATTAACTTACACATGTTTATCCATCTGTAAAGGTATACATTTTTTTACACTCAACTTTTTCGTATCCTGCAATGACAAAAAAATACCTGGAGGCAAATCTTAAGGATTTGATCCTTCAAATATTAATGTGCCTAGCTAGGGAGAATGGAGTTAAAAGTCATTAGGTATATTGCTTTGACAATCACAGTGCTTACTCTGGAGAAGAGGGATTTAATTCTCCATATATCTTCCATGACTTTTTTTGAAATATCATTCTCACTAAGCCAAATCCGTTTCATACTAGAGGAGGGACTATAGCTCACTTCAAATTAGCTAGCTCAGGTATTTTCTGTATAGCAAGAGAAGCACAGACTTCACTGCAGATCAGATGTCTGTGAATTCACCCAGCTGCTTTGGAAAATTGTGTATCCCTTGATGTTTGAATTTTGAAATATAACCTCACTGTTTGCTTTGTTAAGGTCATTCAACTTCCGGGACATTTTTTCCTGCTTTTCTTGAAAAGGTTCATAAAATAGCAAGAGTCATTATATATTTCTGCTGGCAGATTGTGACACGTTGAGTGTAATCCAGCATTATATCAACTGGAACACTCTTTTGTCAAGAAATGTTAGAGGTGACTGGGGGAAAAAAATGAAAGAACTATTGTTTCAGCTGGCAGATTGCCACCAAACACTGCTGTATGGCATTATTCTGACTGACCGGTAGATTATAAACCTATGTAAAGCTAAGAACACAGATTAGAAAAATGAGCCTTTACTGTAAAAGTTAGAAAGACCAACATTAGAGTGAAAGTCAAATGAGCTGCTAAATGATTCCCTGCTTTATTTGTAGAGGCAAATCCAACAGAGCAGAGCCAAACCTCTTCTCTTCTGGAGCACACGAGGATGGTGAGGAGAAAAGAAGAACTGGAACATTTGTTTATTTACAGCTACTGCAGATATGCATGGGCCAAACCCTGGTCCCTCGCTGACGAGAGGCTCTAGTGCACAAACCAGTCTAAATTCAGTAATTCTCTGCTATCTGAATCCTCTTGGGAACTGCAGTATACTGAGCTAAAAGAAAGCGATCCAAAGGTCTATGGAGATATCTCTACATCACTATTTAAGCTTGACCTTCAGGTTTGAAACTGGTGTGTATTAGTTGAGGTGAGGACAATTTCCCAGTCTATATTGTTGGATCTGGAAGCAGTTTCCATCATTTGGATCCACAGGCATGTCATATCCCCATCCTAACTCCATACTGGGATGAGACTTGGGCCCACCCACTAGTTTCCATGAATATATAGCCTGGCTTCAGAGGTTGCAAAGAAATAAAGCATTCCGGTGGCTTCCCAGATCCTTGTGACTGGACACCTCCTCTCCACGACTCAACCAGAGTTGCTCTGACCCACCTGGGAACTCACCATGGGCAATGGAAATTCTGCGCTTCTGGATCCTCCACCAGAACATTTCTAAGAATCTGCTTCATTTCTCTTTCTGGCACAGATTTTAGTAAGGGCAAGAGAAAGATAAAGGAGGGTGAAAGAGAAAGCAGTTCCGTGCTGAAGGCTTGCAGCAAGTAATGTGAACGTGCTACAGGAAACATTAAGAGCTGGAAGTCCTAGCTGTACCCTGATTCTGGTTCAACATAACCTCTTTGTTCAGACTGACCAGGCATGGCAAACTGAGCTGAGAGATGTAGGTTTGAGGAATATTTAAGATCAGGAATATCTAAGATCAGCTTTCTCAGAGAAACACGTTCCTGTATTCTCTCCTGGAATTGCTCCATGCACCTGTGCCTGTGTACAAGCCTTGTTGAAGCGTGGTTATTTTGACAATCCAGTCAAGAAAACAGCAGTTTTCTTCTTTGAAGACAATGTTAAAATTTGTGGTTATTTTTAACAATTGTGTTATTGCACCTGGGACTTAACAGTACCACATCCAATGAATTCTTATAAATAAAAGAAATGAATAGAATAAGATGAGACGAACAAGTTTTAACTCTTTGTAAAGTTGTGGGAGTTTTTTTAATTGTAAATAGTATCTGTATCAGATGCATTAGTTATTGAGATTGAAAACTTGATCAGTAAAGCTTTTGCACCAAAATCTCATTTCTAGCATAACAGTTTACAGTCTTTAGTTGGGAAAAGTTAGCAGAAATGAGGACTGGAAAGGTCCAGTGCACACTCTTGAACACAGGTTCATACTCTAAAGATACATAGCTACCTTTTCTGTCTCTAAAGGGTTCTCTAAACATTTGTTATTTATAATGGGAACTCTAACTCTGTTAACTAAGTTATCATCACAGAATTATGAACAAAAATATTTAGAAATAGGAACTAAAATTATTTCAATGCTTAATGAGAAATAAAATATGAAAAGTAATACTTTCTAACTCTAAACCAAGACCTTCTTCTGAATTATTTTTTTTTTGGTGTCACACATAACTGTAAAATCTGAACCTAGTCATTGTGTACCGACTTCTATAAAGGCACAAATTTATGAGAAAGTTTACTCATAAGAAGTGCCACAAGAGAAGTGCCAGAAAATTCATGTTTCCAAAATGTTAATCTAAATTATTACCTAAAATATAGAGAGGAGGAAAGAGAACATTCATGTGTATCTATGATTGATTGGTAAATAAGACAGACTACAGCACAGTAGAAATGCTATTTCATGAGCTTCCAAAAGATTTCTTGTATTTTTTTTCTCTGTAAGTCATGTTTTGGTTTGGTTTGGTTTTGATGTTAATTATAAGACAAAAAGTGTAATTCCAAAAGAAAGTTTTCAAAATTTAAAATATGTTTGTATTTGCTAGAATAATAGAATTATGATCTTTCCCCCCTCCCTTTCCCTTTGTAACTTTATTCTGTCAGAAGAGGTCTGCATAAAACTTCATTTAAATTAAAATTATTCTTATTCACATTTCATCTGTAAATCTCAGTGCAGCCCTAAAATGGCTAGGAGACTGACTATGCTATATAGCAATTTTTATTATTTGACACTCTCCATAGAATTTCTGTGTGTAAATGGTCATAATAGAAACAACAGCCCTATTTCTATATTTTTTCCTCTTGAGGCCATGGAATTATTCCAAAGATTAACTTACTCCATTATATTTGCGATAGCAAATTGTATTTGGAGATTATACGATGGATTCATCAGTGAGCTGTAGCTGCTTTGTGTCTCTCTGGCACTGCAAAGCAGCTGTAAGTTCTCTGCACTGGTTGCCTTTGCAGCTGCTTTCTGCTGCCAGCATGACACAAAGCAGCAAGAGCGTCCTGGTGAATCTGGTCTGTACCTGATATTCCTTAGATTAGATATATATCTTTATACATCACTGCTCAGGACTTTGGAAATTTATTTTACAGACCAGACAACATAATGAGAACAAGACAGACAGACGGACAAGTTGACTGGCTAGCTTTTGTTAAGGAGTTAGATACAGATGCAGTTCAAAGCCTTTAGACCAGGCATTCCTCACGTATTTCTCAAGGATTTATATACTGTATATACAGCACATTACAGAGATTTCATTACATGATTTCTCGTTGCCCGTGTTAAGTCCTTGCCTTCCAGAGGTTTTGATTAGACCTTGACTAAATTACAGCACACTCTACTTCCTTCCAGGAGAAGCACTGTTTTTTTCTTTTACAACCATAACTGTTCTTCTGCTGTTTGGATCAGTTTACATCTTTTAGTTTTATTTTTTTCATCTGTTAAAGATAGCTTTCTCTGAGTAAGTCTAATCTGAGTACTCAGATTTTCATCTATGTTGCCATGCTCTCATTGAATCCAGAAGTATCAACTTGCCCTAGGCACTTCAGAGCTCAGGAAAAGAAGGTGACCTGCTTCAGGCATTCACAGACATTCAAAAACCGCCAATCCACCTTGATTACTTCCAGCTGTACCAAGTCCTGCTTGAAGCATTTCTGGGCTGTGTCAGGAAGAAGAGACTATCTTTGTATGGTTCCAACAGAGTTAGCTGTACAACTATCCTCTTTAAGTCAGAAGAGCAAATGGTTTCCATGGTATGTGGGTCAAAAACCTCAATATAAAAGTATAAATGTCAACAAGCTCAGTCTTATTCTGGCCTACTAAATATATCAATGAAATATTCCAGATGTAACTACGGTAGTTACACAGCTAAAACTATTTTGTGAAACCAGATAATACGTATATATAATTACTTTTTTTTGCATGTTCTTAGAACTGCAGAACTAATTATTGCAGCAAAGAAAATGGAAGAAAATGCTTAACTATTTCTAGCTCTGCAATGTCAAAAGAGAAGTTTTTATTTTATTTTTTAAGGGGTGGTGCTTTTAAAATGGAAAGAACTATTCCCATGGTAGCTATAAGTGTCTGGGAAACCACTGTGTTTAGCATAATGAAGTTACAAGATGGCCTTTGCTTGTTATGGATTGATTATTATGCAAAATACTCCCCACAGTGAAGGTGGGGATAATGGTCTTGTTTAGGGGCACCACATACCTTTGTCATGTAAAGATTAAAGATAACTGGTGATATAAAACCAGTGGCACTACGACTGTAAAAGCATTTTTTTTAAGTCAGTATAGTTATTTCTATATGGAATCAACCAAATTATGCAAATAGATAGATGTAGTCATACATAAAAAACTCTGAAGCACATTACTTTTCAACTAAAAATAAACCTCATTTTGTTTTGAGGACCTATTCTGAAGTTCTGACTATCTTTGGGGTTAGTCCTTCAGTTTCACAAAAAGGCACTTACAGATTCCTTATTCACTTGAAAGTTTAGGCTGAGTCGATTTATTCCTATACCATAATGGCTGAAAATAGAGCTCCTTTAGGGTATAATCTTTCCATGAGGAAAGAAAAGTTTATTTTTAATATACACAAAACTTTGATTTTACTTTATTCTGTCAACATTGTAACATTTCACAAAATTCACTGAGTTACCTTCTTTCCATATTAGGGGGGGAGGGGTTGTGTGTTTTTTCTCAGGGGAGAGAGAGGGGATTGAGATGGTGGGATGTCTGGCAAATAGATTGAGAAACGTCACCACAAAAGGAGGAATCAAGATCTTAGCTCAGTTCCTTAAGATCACTCACTGGGTAAGAGTATTGCTGTCAGCAATATTTCTCATGTATACAATGTCTTCAGGTTTTCAAAGTCAGCATCAGTAATGATTCTGCTGCACCAGAGGAGAATACACATCTATTCCACCAGTGTAAGTCTGGCCCTTCCTTCACAGCAAAAATGCCTACACCTGAGCCAGTCACCCAAGGCTTCCTCTACAGTCAGAGATCAAATGGACATGTTTAGAGGATAGTTCATCTGAACTAGTTTTGAGAAAAGTTACAACCTTGAAATTTTTTTTCTTTTTTCTCCTCTCTGGACTATAAAGAAAATTGAGGATATCTAATGTGGGTATAGGCATCTAAATCCAGATGGATAAATCCTTCCCTTGGTCTTCATACACTGATAAGCTTAAGCAGGTTGCTTTTTTCATAAGGTTCTCCGTTTATGTCCGGTAAGAGAAGTTCTGTGAAAAATAGGCAAATAACAGTCCTGTGTCTCTAAAAGCATAATCTGAAGATAAACAAGAGCTTGTAACAGACTGTAACACGGTTACAGACAGGATAGGCCAGGAGGCTACTGTGCTTGGTCCTACAGAAGTGCTGGTCCAGAATAACACTCATTGCATAAGATCTGTGCTCACACCTCCCAGTCTGAAGGGTACTGTTTTAAAGAGGTACACATATACCATAAACACCTTATATATTTCTAACCAAGCCTGTTCGGCTGCCAGTACTAATTAACTCTGATCACATACCCACGTGATAAAACCACTGGTATTTGGCAAAGAGAAATACAGTCCTTTGCCAGATCTGGAAAGAGTCACATCCTGTTGGAGTTAATTGGAGTTGAGAAAAATGACAGGTTAACCACTTTGTTTGCACTCCCAAAAGAAGGCTATGGCAGAGCAATATTAAGGCCAAAACACAATCCTGCTCCTCAAACAATATACTTCCCGATATTTCACACCTTGCTTAGCCTTGTCACTGGATGCTTGACAAGAAGTCACGATGTTGGAACAGTCCCGACGTGACTGGACTTGTTAGAGATAACCTGATGTTAGTTTATGAAATGGGATTTTTACAGAGCAGTTCAAGATTGCATGTGAATTCAAAAATAAGATCTCAGCAAAGTAAACTCAGATTACTATAGGTATTTTGAAACTGTATTTGAACCAAACTCCTAAAAGACTGAGATTTTCCCATTGCCAATAACCACACAGGTTTACCAAAAAAAAAAGAAAAAAAAAAAGTCGTTTCATCTCAATAATTACAAGTCCAGGCAGTTAACTTAGCTGCTTCATTTAGCAGACAGCAGTGAAAACAGCCCAGCCTGCACTTTTGTTGAGAGCCAAAAATAATTATGTGTTCTGTAACTGTATAATAGTTACCATGTAATTACATGAAACTAGAGAATGTATTTGATATTTATGTACCGTAATTTAAAAGCACTGACAATAGTACTAATGACTGAATAAAATAAACCCACACAGCCATGGCAACCTGTTCTAACACGCAGCAGTTTAGACAAATAATACCATGAGGAAAGAAGAAGGCACATGTTGTTTTCTTGCTTTTTTCTTGCTTTTTTTTTTTTTTTTTAAAGAGTACTTTTAAAAACATGCTTCCTTTGCTCATTAAAAAGCAGAAAAGCCTATAAAACAAAAACAAGACAGAGAGTCTTCTTCCTGACTGGACGTGTTACATCTGAAGCTAAATATAGATTAAGATTGAAGCAAGATGGTGAGCACATGTCTTTTGAGCGGCGGGTGGTTCTTAAGCAGTTCCAGTGTCTCCCCATGCTGGGAGTGCACCATGTGTCCAGCAGGAAGGCTGCTGAAAAATCTCAGCCTCCAGCTGCAGGAGGAAGCAGGTCAGCCAGCACTGTGGAGGTCAGTGTTGCACCATGACCACAGGCTGCAAATGGATGTTTGTCCATCCCCACTCCACATTGCACTGAGGACATTTTGGGTGACAAAAAAAGACCTCATGACCTGAGCTTTCCCTTGGTATCTCTCTCTAAACTGGATGCTACTTATCTGGTGATTATCAGCCTTATAAACATAAGGAAATCTGAAAAACACTGGAATTACAAAATAAAACTCTTGTATGATTTTGCATCACAGTCATGAGAATAATTTGCTTTTCCATTTACAGCTGAAAGTAGTGAGAGTGCTAACACTACAGCACAGATCTTTTCCCATATTATTGAGAGCGCTTTCCTTGAAAAGAGATTAAGGGACTTGTTTTCTGTATTTCTCATGTTAGTCAGAAAGGAGCTGCTCACGCTTGCAACACAAACAACTTTGAGAAAATATCACAGAAATTTTCTTCTGCTGTTTTATATGTAAGTTTAAGCGCACTAATTCCTAAAAACTCTTATGAGTCTTTGTTTAGGTTTGTAATAAACGACCAGTATTGTTGTAATTAAAAAACTAATTTTGGTTTTGTGGAATAAGATTGTTTGTCTATGACTTCTAAAAGGTATGAATGCATAAAATATTTTATGAGGCTTTTAAACGCTTGATGATGGAGATTCAGCATGGGTCTATTCTCATGCTGGATGGCCAGGAACAAGAGGCCTCTTTTATTGTTCTCTGTAAAACCAGTGAAATGGAACCAATTGAAATATTGTGCACAGAGTCACAGACACAGGATAATAGTGCTTTTCTGAATGGTAAGAACACAACAAAGGGCATCTCAAGAGCTTTGTTTGTATGGAGCAGACCTCTCCTCAGAATGGACTGTCTGAAGAGGCTTTGCTTAATGCACTGTTTAATGGCACGGCTCTTCAAGCTCTCCCTGCTCCATTATGACATGTGCACTACTGCTCCTTGGCTATGAGAACAGAAGCAAAACAACAGGAAAAAAGGCTGTGGTTTACTTAACCCAAATGACCTCCACTCATTTTCCAAAACACACAAATATCTAACAACAGAAAATATTAGACCAAATCAACATTCACAACATATGAACTTATAATCATGATGGTGGGTGGGG
Organism: Balaeniceps rex; assembly: GCA_013401315.1. Taxonomy (NCBI): domain Eukaryota; kingdom Metazoa; phylum Chordata; class Aves; order Pelecaniformes; family Balaenicipitidae; genus Balaeniceps; species Balaeniceps rex. Next base: position 25,267 of record VYZW01060885.1, read on the forward strand.
GGAAAGACCTTCTACACATTAAAGACTTGTTTATGTGGTGGAAATGATAGGATTTTTGCTGGAAATTGAAATCACAGAAACCTTGTGATTGTGATGCTCTGCGTGAGGTACAAACTGCAAAGTAATGACAAATCTTCTGTTACACCTCTGCAGCCTGAATGCATAAATAAGGTACAAATTTGATATAATAATCCTTCTACAGCAATTTGTACTACTTTTGTTTGTAAGAACTGTGTTCTTGAACACCTTAGCAGAACCTGAGACTGTAAATACCTCTAATAATTATATGTGGGCACTGCTTATGTAAGCACACATTTTAGCCAGCATTACAAATTATATGGTATAGTGAAGTGGTGAGCACCACTAATTACATAAAAATGCTTGTCATCTATGAAGTACTGTTTTTGTTTTCAATAAAGAATGACCAGGGCACGAGGTGAAGGAGATGTAGAGAAACATTGCTGTAAGAGGGAATTATGCTTTGCTTCAAACAGCCCGTCCATTTTCACAAAGAAATCAGACTGTGTTAGGGCATATGCACATGAATTCTTTATGAAGTCCAGTATGTAATGTATTGAATCCTGAAGGCTTAATTGTAAATTATTGCAAGAGAACACTGGGATCCCAATCCAATCCTAATGGGGATACTGTAGCAACTAGACAATTGCTTCCTCTTTCTAGCAGAAAGAAAAGAATAGATAAAAAATAAAAGGCAAAAGATTAAAGATAAAAGAAAAGAACATACTGTACTAGTGCCATCTGATTAAATGTAATTGACTGTTAAGTTTAACTGATCAGAAAGTTGGAATCATGGAACAGTCAGAGTAATATACTGCTTTTCAAAATACTCAAGATCATTAGACTAGAAGTTCACTTTTATCTTCCACTTCAAAAGATCAGTAGTATTCTTAATTAAATAATTACCCCTTAACATCTATATTCAGAGTACTTTCAAGAAAAACCTCAGATGAACATATTTGATGTAAAAGTCTTTTAAATAGTGATGCATGATGGCTTACATATTCTGTAAAAGGATTTTTCTGACTTCTTCCATGATTATTTATCATCTGAATAATGAAGAAAGTATATTTTGAAATAATATATGACAAAATCACTATCCATCTTTTCCGACACAGATTATGGCACTCATACCATATTAGTGTGTCTCCTATGTGACCAGGACTACTGAAGCTGAGACACAAACTGGATTTCATACCGTTCATTGGCTATAGTTAACAGGCTATGCATCACTTTTCCATACTCCAAGGTATGCATTACTCATCACCTCCCAACAGCCAACAGAGAGAAGTAGCTGCCATCTCACATTAGGCAACAGTAGGTTCAGTAAGTGGTCTGCCTATTTCAGACAACACCCCCTCTGTCCACTGGTGGTGGAGGGAGCTGGGGACTGCAAACTCAGGGTCAATTGGTCCTTTGTCTTTCCAGTGTTTTTTTTCTCACCTCTCCATCCCATAAACAGACTTCTTGTCTTTGCACTTGCACACCTCCCATGTTTCTTGACACTTATCATCTCTAGCTTCTTCTTTTATGTCCTTTCTCCCACATGCTCTTCCTTATGATACCTATAGTTCACCATAATCTAGCCTAGTCCTCTACACCACATCTTCACACAATATCTCTACAGCAGTAGAGCTCCAATTCAGGTTAAAATGTTTCCACTTGTTAGTTTTTCAGACTGTTGACAGCTAAACTTCCTGCAAATGAAGTACTAGGGAAAATGTTTGTGTGTACATATTTATTTCCATTTACTTGTGTAGCAATCTGAAAACCACATTAAATACTTTTATAAAAATAACTTAGAATACAACATAATAAAAAGATAAAACTCCCACCTTGAACAGAGATTTGTCTTATCCCTATTACATAACATCATAATTGAGAAAATTGAGAGCTGATTTTGAGAAGCCAGAAGAAGAATGTAAACTTAAAACACACCAAATATGTTTTCTTTGACTCACTATAATAGATATTTGTATCTGTAGGACCTTCTTTTAGATGTCTCCATTTATTTGTTTCAGGGTTTTGTAAAGTGCTTCACACACAAGTTTTTTATACATCCTTGTGCATGAAAAAAAGTTATTGACATTTCAAAGAAAATATTCAATTCCACATGAATGTGTTCTGTTTCCATTGTACTTACACACACAGGCACACACAGGTTTTTGGAGCACATAGATATTATTTCAAATATAGTTAGTAGCTATTAGTTGCTCAAAAAATGAAGTTTGTGTATAAAGTGGCATACAGAAGCCATATTTTTAACTTTAAACTAATGCCAAAGAATGCTAGCATTTTCTGCTGGTTTTGTATGCATTTATACATACAAAACAAGCCCAGGACCTAAAAGAGTAATATGTACATAAACAGCTGATATCAAATTTATTACACAGCTCAACTAATCCTCTAATCACCTTTTGTTAATAGATCAAAAAATAAGGATTCAGCATAGATCAGGAAAATTGTCTGCAATATTTTAAATGAAAATGAATGATTTTTTCTTCCATATATATTCAGAGTTTTATTTTCTTTCAATTTAAAATTTTTAGTTTATTTGTGATTGCTTTTACAACGTGGTCCAGGATTTAAAACTGTAACATATTAAGAAGGACTTCTTAAAACTGAGCTGTCATTCTTGCTGTTGTTCCCTACACCTCGGCCTTATATTCTTCTCTTTGTTTTACAATTCCCAAGCTACTTCTGCTACTCTTTTTTTTTTTTACTTCTGGCTCTTTTTTTGGCTAGAGCTGCTAGCTTCAAAAGAAAATCATAATAAACTGATTTTCACTTTTATTTTTTAATCCAGGATTAGTAGA
>VYZW01060887.1:3015-13181 GCA_013401315.1 Balaeniceps rex
ATGGATGGACCACTCAGTGGATAAGGAATTGGCTGGATGGTCACACTCAAAGAGTTGTGACCAAAGGCTCAATATCCAAGTGGAGACCAGTGACGAGTAGTGTTCCTCAGGGGTCGGTATTGGGACCGACATCTTTGTCGGTGACACAGACAGTGGGATTGAGTGCACCCTCAGAAAGTTTGCTGATGACACCAAGCTGTGTGGTGCGGTCGATACGCACATGGAAGGGATGCCATCCAGAGGGACCTGGACAGGCTTGAGAGGTGGGTCCATGTGAACTTCATGAGGTTCAACAAAGCCAAGTGCAAGGTCCTGCACATGGGTCAGGGCAATCCCAAACACAAGTACAGGCTGGGCAGAGAATGGGTTGAGAGCAGCCTTGAGAAGGGTTGGTTGATGGGTGTTAGTTGATGAGAAGCTCAACATAACCCAGCAATGTGTGCTTGCAGCCCAGAAAGCCAACTGTGTCCTGGGCTGCATCAAAAGAAGTGTGACCAGCGGGTCAAGGGAGGTGATTCTCCCCCTTTACTCTGCTCTTGTGGGACCCCATCTGGAGTACTGCATTCAGCTCTGGGGCCCCCAACGTAAGAAAGACGTGGACCTGTTGGAGCAAGTCCAGAGGCGGACCACGAAGGTGACCAGAGGACTGGAGCACCTCTTCTATGAAGACAGGCTGAGAGAGTTGTGGTTGGAGAAGACAAGGTTCCAGGGAGACCTTATAGCAACCTTCCAGTACCTGAAGGGAGCCTACAAGAAAGCCAGAGAGGGACTTTTTACGGCATGTAGTAATAGGTCAAGGGGTAATGGCTTTAAACTGAAAGAGGGTAGATTTCGATTAGGTATAAGGAAGAAATTCTTCACTATGAGGGTGGTGGGGCACTGGAAGAGGTTGCCCAGAGAAGCTGTGGATGCCCCAACCCTGGAAGTGTTCAAGGTCAAGCTGGATGGGGCTTTGAGCAACCAGGTCTAGTGGAAGGTGTCCCTGCCCATGGCAGGGGGCTTGGAACTAGATGCTCTTTAAGGTCGTTTCTAACCCAAACCATTCTATGATTCTGTGATTCTATGATACAGCTACTTACCCGGGTTTATCACTTTATATATGTTCTCTTGAAGACTTGCATATTTGTATAAATCACCCAAGGCTGCACTACCATTTCATAGAGAAAAATCGAATACTAATAACATAGCCAACAAGATACTCATGCTCCTTAGGAGTCTCACAGGATCCAGGGGAGACTTGCAGGATCCAAATGAGTCACCATCCATAAAGGTTCCCTACTGTAAAACTATTTAAGTAATTACAAAATTTAGCAAAAGCAAAGCAAAATAATATTCGTCCCCCAAATAACGGAAAACATTAAGGTCTGCAGGGTGCACAGGTCTGCTTACACCCATGGCCCAGATTCTCACAATATGTTTGTGGTAATTAGAATATCTTATTAAAACTAATTCCCCTCCAGATCTCCGACAGAAATCCTCCAAGCAATAACTGTAGTCTTGCCAAAGCAAATGCCTGAATTATATCATTCTCTGTTGGGCAAGCCCCTACAGATATTATTTGAACAGTGTTGAACAATCTTACAAATGAAATGGAAATGTGTTAACACTTTAAAGCTCATCGGGTTCAGAAATCAGTCACTTCAGTTTCTCGCTTGTTTCTCAAACAACCCCTTCAAGATTCTGGCATGCTTTCTCAATGATACTTATCTGCCATGATGTACTGAGTTTTACAGATTTCCTTTCTTTAATTGACAGCTTTTCAGTATTTATTTTATTAGTCTTTCTTGTGCACAGACCTTTCATTTTGGCTCATTTCACTTTTGTGTAATGGATATTTTCCTGCTGCTCCATCTGTCTGTTGTGTTTCTTTCCTGGCAGCGTAACATGGAGGTGAGCTTTGAGATACCTGTGTACACTGATTAAGAGTTTGAATAGCTGCGTACCATAGCTGGGTCAGCCAGGAAGGGAGTTATGGGGAGCTGCTGATGGGTGCCCATCCTGCTGACCCCCTCTGCTAGCCTGGGAAAGGGTGCACTGCAGTTCACGGATGCCCTGGCACGGATTGGCCTCTCAACAGGTCCAATCCCAGTTGGCTGAATGGGACCACAGTATTACCTCAGACCTTGCCCAGATGTTGTCTGGAGAGGTCATTAAGGTAACAGTCCCTGTTATCATACTTTCCAAGCCAAAATCTATTAACACAAGCCACATAAATGAATGATGTGAATACAATCAGCAATCACAAGTCCTGTACTACTTGGATAATGGAACATCCCAGCAGCTCTCACCTGAGGACCAGCCCATTCCCAGAGGGTATCTTCCAACCCTAGTTAAGTGGTCTTCATTCTCTGCTCTTCCTAAAAGTGCAGTCTTACAAGGGGAAGGAGAGAAGACTGTTTTTAAACCTAAATGAGCTTTTTCCTCCCATCCATCTCTTTTTCTGGTTCTCTAAAGTACTGAAATCTTTCTAATGTACATTTAGTTCACTTCCACTTAGCTTCACATGTTTGTTCTCCAATATAATGTCTTTCCCACCAGTACCAATAACTGTCACCAGCAACACACTGGATTGTGTCCACCTTAAAATTAATAAATGCCCCATTTGTGTTCAGGCTGTCTGTCTGATTTCCTTTGGTTGTAATCTTGTCCATTGGTCCATGGAAGACTCACCACATCTGGCTGCTGCCCATGCCCTCTCTGTCCATGCTCTGCCAGCTTCAGCAAATCCTTGCAAATTGCCCTAATCCCTCAGAACTCCTTCATTTTTTTTCTAAGGAGATGGAAATTATTTTGGATTGTACTGCTTGATATCTTTTTTCCCCATCTAAAACTCAACGTCAAACTCTGCCCGTCTGCTGTCCCTAGCAAGTTTCCTTTCTTGCAGTATGGTGAGATGTCATCTTAATCAATGTCACAATACAATCACCTTCCAGAAACTTCTGTTTGCTCTGAGTGACTTTTCACTGGAAAACTAATTGCTTTGTTGAGGTTTAATTCTGCCTCTTGCAGAAGTCAGTGTTTGAAACCATGTTGGTCATTTTTAAGACTGTCATGAAATCAGCTCAGGTTCAAAGATTTGTTTCTTTTCTGCCTCTTCCCACCCTCTCTGCACTGCCCAGCTTGGCAATTCCTTGTCTAAGGAATCAACCCCCAGCTTTGATTACTTAAACCAGTAATCAAACAGTACCACAGTCGTTGCAGTGGATATTCCTCTGTGCCCATGGCGGTACTGTGACTATTTCGTTTAGATGCTTTTGGGAAGATGCAATCAATACCCCTACAGCTATAGCTTAGTACACACACATAGAGCACAGCCACCAACTCCAAGGATGGCTGATGTAGCAAAACCAGCAGGTATGATTCTATTCACACTCAAAACAATATAAGCTAAGTAACTTCAGTTGTTTACTGGATTCTCCAGGGTACAAACTGGAGAAGAATCTTTGTAACACAACACAACTGTACTTACAGATTGCTTAAAAGAAGTAGAATGATGGGCATCCTTTTTGTGTGGTTTTATTTGGAGGCCACAGAAGATCAATAACAATACTATAATAGCAAATATAACTTTGCACCCTGGGTTGATGTGAATACAATTTGACTGGATTCATTTGTTTGGCCTAAAGTTTATTCATTGTTTATATGATGTCTTGGGGCAGAGAACAGAAATTATATTCATGGGACAGAAACCTGTCTTGGCTAGGTACTGTGAACAGTGAAAAATACACTGTGCCCCAAATGACTCTCATCATCATATGAGACAATAACTTGATAAGAGACTGACAAGAAGCACTGGTCTTGGTGGGCAGGCAATTGTTTCAGTGCAATAAGCGCATATCAATTGAAGCAAAATATTTGCACTTTGAAACCCAGCAAATTGGGCTGGAAAATTTCATAAGATTAATTCTGTTCATTAAGTCTGATTTTTCTGGCACTTGAAGTGGAATGCAAAGAAAATAAGCTCTCCTAAAGTGTTTTAACTCTTTCAGTTTCATACTTTCAAAAGCAAAAAAAAAGGCAAAAAAAAGCATTGAAAGTCACTGGCTAGGATATGGTCTAGGGATGAGATTCCTACTAGGACCAATTAGCTTTCTATTCCTACCATCTGGTGCATAATGTTACAGACTTCTATAAACTCTCTCTGTTCATCTTTTTTTCCCTTCTGGTTCTGACTGCAGCCATGTTATTTGCCAGCTCCCTGTTCATGGATTTTACATAAACAGTCAGAAAAGATAAAGTCACTGCGGGGAAAGGGAAAGCCAGCATCACCTGAGTACCTCTCACCTCTCGCCTTTTTCAGTGATATAACTGAAATCATTGACTGCCCTATTTGCCTGCAGTACAGCATCATACAGTTCCTAGTGAAGTCCCTTAATGGGTCAGACCATTAGAGTGCACAACTCAGTGCACTCAAGCATGCATCTCTCATACTAATTTTGTCCAATCAAATAACAAGATCAGTACAGACTCTAAATCATTTAGGCTTGTTAAAATGCCACTGCTAAGGTTCTTTGTGCCATTGTCAGGGTGTAGCTGCTTCATGCTGTGATATGCTCTAGAAATAAAGCAAGAAGGAGGAGGAAAAATATAAAATTTCCTTTGCATGTTTGTAGATAAATTTTATCTTTTGTTTCATTAGCAATTTGTTAGGTTTTGTCTCTATCATATGCCCTAGGTTTTTTTTCTTAAAGTGAACAGTGCTGGTCTGGGTTTTTGTTTTTGTTTGTTTGTTTGTTTGTTGGTTTGTTTTTTCTTTCTGTTGTTCTATTCAGAGAGCTGCACCACTGACTAGCTGCTAAGGCAGATGGCTTACGTATATATGAAACACAGTGCATTCTCTGTGTATGTTGTGCAGATGCAGGAATCTGACCTACTCTCTTCCTCTAAACCGCCCCAGCTTCCTGTAAAGATCAGAAGGTTTATACTCTTGTATCACAACAACAGCTTGATGTGTTTAAATCCTTTTATGATTAAATTCAAATGCATGATGTAATCTTCACAATTTAGTTTTTCAGCAATAACTACTCCCCCAGTGAATAAATCCATCTCATCCTCATATTGCCTTCTACAGCCATGTGCCTGCACCTCCGAAACACCAGGTCATGTCAGGTAGCACAAGGGATGAGCAGTGACCTTGAGCAGAGAGAAACTCCATTACCTTCTCAGCGGGCTTCCTACGATTACTGCAGGCTAGGGTTCAAGTGCATTAGCAGAGAATAGAGGGAAGCTAACAGATGAATGTTAAAATGCTTCTAGCACTTTTCCCCCTTTTTCCTGCTAATTCAAATATCTGAAGGGGTAGACACAGTTATACTTCCATTAGACAGGCAGAAGTTGATTAAAATGTCGCATATTCTGGGTATTATCTATAGGTTACTTTAAAAAGTGCTATTTACATAACCTTTGTGAATTACTTCTAATGTCCTATGAAACATAATCACCGTCAGATGATAACCAGGCATTAAAGTACCTAAAAGGTCAAAATGTGAATTTAAATTTCTTAAAATTGCAAAGGTGGCTTACCTCTGTGATTCCTTCTATTTAGCTGAAGTGATAAAGTCACTCTGCTGGTAGTAAAACATTCAACTCTACCTTTTGTAAATCTGTACTAGTAATAATGCCCTGGAAAATAGAATCCAAGGGGAAAAACAATATCCCTGCTGTTTAAAATGCAACGTTTGGAAAATATTTTTCTCAAATCCCATGTTTAATCCCTAATATTTCTCCAATGGCTCTTTAGTGTAGGAGTAGAAAGAATATCTATGGTACAGCTCTCACTAAAGTCTTCTGTTAGGTAAAATGTAAGTAAAAGTCTGCTGGTACAAGAGAATGTATGTCTAGTGAGATGTGTTCTTTTTTAAAATGTCATGTATTTGTGGGTATATTTCAGCACAAATAGTACAAAAAAAATTTTAAATGCCCCAGACCCAGCAGCCCTCATAAGAGATGAACCCATCCATCTATGAGGTGTGTAAAGTGAAAAAATCAGAGTTTAGAAGTAGACTTTAGTTTCAAGCCTCTCAGGCACTATTAGCAAGAAGAGGCTGACTCTCTCAACCAGAACGAGAATTTGTTTCAGTCTTGCACACAAGCTGTAAATCAAACAAAATCAAGCAGTCGTCTTTATTACGACCATGCCCAGCTCTCTGCAAAGCTGTAAGCAGCACCAGGCACCCTCCTGCCAGCTCTATGCCAGTGCAAGGGCCATCTGCAGTAAATAACATTAGACTGTGTGAAACACAGGTGTGTGGGTGGGAACAAGAAAGTACCAGTTTTCCAAAAGACAAAAAATGTCACTGCCCCAAACAGGCACTGTAGAAAGGAAATGAATGTATTTAAGAGAAGGCAAAACCAGCAATGTTTTTCAGCTGCTTGGGAGCCCAGCTGAGGGCTCCTCCGGGGAGTTAAATGAACATGCTTTTGTATCCCTGCACTTTTGTTGTTGCTTCTGCCCTTCACTGCCTACCTCTTTTATCACGTCCAGATTTTCTCACTCTTTGTTAAATTGCAAGAGGGGCACAGGTCTAGTTCCTGTGAGTTTGTGAAGGCACCAAATTGTTCAACCAGTGCAAATAATGTATAAAAATGACAAATTGGCTTATACTTCTTAGATTACTAAACATAACCTGTGAAAAATCTTTCTCCAGATAAGTTTTCTCTAATGGCCTTCTTACTGCAAAGTTCAGCTGTCCCAGCTGCAGACCCTCAAGCCAGAGGGAGCTGACAGCACTCCCACTGAAGCACAGCAGCACAAGCACTGACACAAACAGCATCCATAGCTTTCAAGGACAGCTAGAGGCAGACAGCCTCTTGGGGCAGCGTGGTTGCTATATCTCCTCCTTGCTGAGATCTCACGTGAACCTGACTTGAAAATGCTGCCTTGGCAAAGGTGATTTCCTTTTTGGGATACACATGATAAAAAAAATACACCCTCCTCAAAAAAACAACAAACTCCTACTGTGACTCCATGGTATCATGCAGGATTTGTTTGGCACAGATAGATCATTTGTAATAACCATAATAATTATGATTTAGACTTCATCTAAGGTTCCGAAATGACTTAACATACATCAAATAAATCTTACATTGCTGTGCTCAGGTATATTGTGCTTTTACAGCTGGGTAAGCTTAAAGCACAGGTAAAATAGGATCTTTTTTTTTCTTTTTTTCAAATTCAGAAATTTTAGGACCAGAAGGGATCATTATATCATCTGATTCCTACTCAACTGAAGCCATTAAAGTTCTGTGTAAATAAGAGTATGCCCACGCTGTTACAAATGTTTGAGTTAGCTCCTTTGAAAGAGCCATCATCCCCCCAACTAAAATATGTCTATGATCCTAGTCCATTGTAACACCTTAGGTTAGCCATTTTATATCACATTTGCAACAAATTGGTCTGAATGCACATTAGTTTCTGTGTCAGTACACCTTCCAGCCAAATGCTGGTAATTTCTATAAATGTCCTATATCTCACACCTGCAAGCATATGCATAAACCCAACAACACATTTTCCAGAAAGGAATCACTCCTCACTCAAATACAGAGAATCCATCACTTTTATTGGTAGATTATTTTACTGGTTAATCAGCGTCATTTAAAAATGTGCTATATTAGTCATTTGAATGTGACTGGCTTTAACTTGCAGCCATTCACTCTTGTTATGCACTTCATAGGTATTTTAAAGAGCTCTTTAGTTTCAGGTATTTTGGCCCCCTGAAGCACTCACACACCATAATCAAGCTGTCTCTTCAATGATATGATGAAGTAAATGGATTAAGCTCTGTGTGTTCCTTGCCAAGAAACAGTTTCCCTAGCTCTGGGGTGTGATTATGTGCCTTCTCTGATTTTCCACATATTTTTAAACCTATGGGGAAAAGCCTGTATATAATATTATTGGACAGTACTGTCATATGCCACATAGAGGGGTTTATGTGGCTTCTTTATTTCTCCTAGTTTTTTATTTTCCTGCTTATACATCTAAATATCACCTCAGTCTTTAAGTCATAGAAGTTCATGCAGAATTGTTTTTCTCCTGTGATCTTTAAATCCTTCCAGATCACTGCTTTCAAGAATATAGATGCCCATTCTGTATGACATAGTGGTGTTTTTTCCCCGTAGGTTAGTGTCTTTTCCTGGATTTTGTTAAATTGTTTTTATCCATCCTTGTAAAATGATGTATGGCTGTTGATCAATGTTTACAGATACAGTGTACTGTTACTGTGTTGATATGGTCTATTTTATCAGAATTTTATGCAGTTTTAAGCCTGACACTTGAAGTCTAAGACTATCAACTCTACAGAATTACCTTTGTCAGCAAAGCTCTTACAATAATATCATATGAGCATAAATCAGTGGCTGAATTAGGAATTACAGGAAAACTCTGGTGGGGAGGGAGCTTGGGAGGTGCCTGATGCAAGGAGCTACTCACAGCAGGGCCAGGAACTAGCAGTTGCTCTTAGGTGCCCCCTGAGCAACCTTCGTCCAGGTTCAATTGGTCCTGGTCCTCCAGCCTCTCCTTACAGGTTGAGTTCTCCAGCCCTGACCACCTCAGTGGTGATCACATCTGCTGAGCTTGCTTGGTTTATTGATGTCTTTCCTGTATTGGGGGTCCAAAACTATATGCAGTATCTAGATGTGGCCTAATGAGTGCCAAACCAAAGAGGAAAATCCTGTCCCTTAATTGACTGGCTAGTTTGTACAGCCCAAGATGCAGTTGGCCTCCATAACTGCCAGAGCACACTGCTGGCTTATGCTCAGCTCCTTGTCCGCTAGGATCCCCAAGCCTTTCCTTCAGAAAGAAATCCTCAGCCTGTATTGCTGGTGAGTTTATTCCTTCTCAGGGGCAGGACGTCCATTTGTCCTTGTTGAATTTCAGAAGATTTCAATTGTCCTGTTCCTCCAGCCTGTCCAGGTCCCTCTGGATGGTAGCCCGGCCCTCAAGCATATCCATCAGTCCCACCCGTTTGGTGTTAACTGCAAGCTTGACATGAGTGCAGTCCCTCTCCTCCTCCAGGTCACATAATCAATGTGGTGGGTTGACCCTTGCTGGACATGAGGTGCTCACCGGGCCGCTCTATTACTCCCCCTCCTCAGCTGGACGGTGGAGGTCCATCTAGTTGTCCACCCATCCAGACCGTAACAGACTGCCTTGGATTCAAGAGCATTGTGTGAGACAGGGTCAGAAGCTTCGTTAAAATTGAGGAAAATAGCATCCATTGCTCTCCCCTCATCCATGAATCCTGTCACATTATCACAGAAGCAATCAGGTTGGTGAGGCATGGTTGACCCTTGGCAAATCCATGCTGACTCTTCCCAAACAGCCCTCCTTACCTGTGTGGCTAGAATTGTGTTTGAATTACTATTACAGTAATTACAACATCTTCCCTAATGACCTTCTCATTTCAACATCTTCATTAAGTGACAATGGGGCCAACTGCACCCTCAACAAATTTGCAGATAGAAATCTGGGAGGAGTGGCTGAAACATGAGAGGGTTGTACTGCCGCTCAGACAGACCTGAACAGGCTGGAGAACTGGGAGGACAGGAACCTCATGAAATTCAAGAATGAGATATGAGAAGTCCTGCATCTGGGGAAGTATATCCCAGGCACCAATAAATGCAGGGAGCTGGTGGGCCAGAGGGCAGCTCAGCCAAGAAGGACCAAGGACCCTAGTGGACAACAGGCTGACCATGAGCCAGCAATGTTCCCTCACAATAAGGAAGGCCAACAGCCTCCTGGGCTGCTTTAGGCAGAGCATTGCCAGCAGGTCCAGGGAGGTGATCTGTCTTCTCTACCCAGCATCTGAAGTGCTGAGTACAGTTCTGAGCTCCCCAGTACAAGAAAGACATGGACTTACTGTAACAAGCCTTGCACAGGGCCACAAAGATGATTAAGGGACTGGAGCATCTTTCCCATGAGTAGAGGTAAAGAGAGCTGGGACTCTTCACCCTGAGGAAGAGAAGTCTCAGGAGGATCCTATCCGTGTGTGTAAATTTCTGATGGGAGGGAATGAAGAATAGGGAGCTAGCCTCTTCTCAGCAGTGCCTGCTGACAGGGCAGTGGGCACGATTAAAACACGTGAAACTCCGTCTAGATACAGGAAACCACTTTTTTTACTGTGTGGGTGGTCAAACACTGGCACAGGTTACCCAGAGATGTTGTGGAG
>VYZW01060890.1:0-12431 GCA_013401315.1 Balaeniceps rex
ATTTGATTTTGGGTGAGAATAGCCAATGAATTAAATTGTTTGATGTTAATTGCTATATAATACTGTATGCCATCACCTCTATGGTGGCTATGTGCCATATCAACAGTGTAATACCACTGAAATAGAAATCACCCAGATTAATGAAGAATGAACTTTGATGAAACCGAGCAAAGTGCAGCATTGATGGAACCAGAACTGGCTTCAGCATGCAACAATCCAATATCACACACCATCTCTCCTGCCCTGAAGGACTGTTACGACAGATGGAGCCCAAAGTCATGGACTGAATGAACTCAAGGGGCATTTTAGAGGCATAGCCCATAGATGAAGGGAATGATATCTGTGTGTATAGATCATAGAATGCTTTGGGTTGGAAGGGACCTTTAGAGGTCATCTAGTCCAACCCCCGTGCGGTGAGCAGGGACATCTTCGACTAGATCAGGTTGCTCAGAGCCCCGTCCAACCTGACCTTAAAGGTTTCTAGGGATGGGGCCTCCACTACCTCAAAGACAGGGAAAGTGATGGTGATTAAGTGGAATTTATTGGAAAGTGTGGGACCTGGGTATGACGTAGATGGTATAGAATAAAGGGTGGATCCTGTCCTGGTTTCAGCTGGGATAGAGTTGGGGGTTTTTTTCCTAGTAGCTGGCATAGTGCTGTGTTTTGGATTTAGTAGGAGAAGAATGCTGATAACACACTGATGTTTTAGTTGTTGGTAAGCAGTGCTTACACCAGTCAAGGACTTTTCAGCTTCCCACGCTCTGCCAGGACAGCTGACCCAAACTGACCAAAGGGATATTCCATACCATATGACATCACTCTTAGTATATAAAGTGCGGGGAGTTGGCCGTGGGACAGCGGTCGCTGCTCGGGGACTGGCTGGGCATCGGTTAGCAGATGGTGAGCAATTGCATTGTGCATCACTTGTTTTCTATGTTCTTTTATCATTATTACTATTTTCCCTTCCTTTTCTGTACTATTAAACTGTCTTTATCTCAACCCACAAATTTTACCTTTTTTTTTTTCCTGACTCTCTCCCCCATCCCACTGTGGAGGGGTGGGGTGAGCGAATGGCTGTATGGTGTTTATCTGCCTACCAGATTAAGCCACAACAGTGACAGGCATCACTCCTGTCAGAGGGCAGGGGGTAGGAAAATGCCCCACCTTCATTTCAGAGCCTGTTCGGGAGTATCAGCTGTCCACATCGAGAGCTTCCCTGGTTTGGGAGTGACAGGGAGGCTGGAATGATTTAAACAGAAGGAAGATTTGGGCAGAAAAGTTCTGCTTCTGGTCTCTTGAAAAGTGTTTCCCCCCCCAAAAAAATCCTCTAAAAGAAGCGGAGTCAATTTGTTCTCTTTTCAGGCTCACCGTCATGAGTGTTCTTAATCAAAAGCAAGGAAAACAACCCTTTGCCTTTCCCCAGCTCTGAGAAGGGGGCCACAAAAGTCAGGCTTCCACCACCCTCCTGGGAGAGTTTGGACAGTTTTTCTGTAAAACAGCCAGCAAACACACAGGTTCACACTCGCTCCCACTCAGCGGAGGCCACCTCAGGCCAGAGCATCTCCCAACAGGATCCGCTGCTGCCGGCAGCCTTGGTTTTCCCCAAACGGGCCCTTTTCAGGCAGGCCGGTGCCACAGCAGGCAGCTGTGACGGGCAGGTGCGGGCAGGCAGGCATCTCGCTGCGGCCTCCCGGGCCAGGCCCTGCCGCCCGCAGCCAGCACTGCCCCGGGTATGCCGGGGACTGGCCACACCGTCCCCACGGGGGACCGCGAAACTCTGCCCGCGGGCAGGGCCGGATCGGACCGGGGCCGCCGCCGCCCCGCAGCCAGCGCTGCCCCCAACCCCCGCCCACACCAGCCCACCGCACTGCCACAGCGCGCCCCGAAACCAGGGATCGGGACCCCGCAAGCCTCTGCAGGGCAAGCGCTGCTCCCGGGCAGCGAGAGCCGGCGCTGCGGCCGCTCACTACCCGTAGGGGCCCAGGCCGGGGAGGGCGGGGGCAGGCAGCCGCCCCGCCCCGCTGCTAGCGGCTTGTGAGGGAGCCGCTCTCTAATCAGCCCAGCAACAGCCGCCGCTGGGCTCTCATTGGCTCTTGGAAGGAGCCGCTCTCTAATCCGCCTAGCAACAGCCGCCGCAGGGCTCTCATTGGCTCTTGGAAGGAGCCGCTCTCTAATCCGCCTAGCAACAGCCGCCGCAGGGCTCTCATTGGCTCTTGGAAGGAGCCGCTCTCTAATCCGCCTAGCAACAGCCGCCGCAGGGCTCTCATTGGCTCTTGGAAGGAGCCGCTCTCTAATCCGCCTAGCAACAGCCGCTTCTTGGTTCTCAGTGGATCTTGGAAAGCTTCGGGTGAAGACTCAATAAAGCCTTCAGCGCATGCGCTAGCTCTGAACCCGGTTCACCTCCTCCCCTCCACGACACGCACGCAAGCGCATGCGTACAGCGGCCGGCGGCGCCTCCCAGTTCCGCCCTTTCGCGGGCAAGGGAAATGCGCCTGCGCAGCAGTCACTGGCCTGGAGGCGAGTTAGGCGTGCGCCTGCGCTGCCCAGCAGTGCCCCGGAAGTGCTTGCTCGGGCTGCTTCCGGCCACCTCAACCTGGCCGGCGGTACCATGTCGGGCGCGGCGGGCTCTGGCGCGGGGGCCGCGGGCTCGGTGGGGTCGGTGGTGCGGCGCTTCCTGGCGGAGTACGGCAGCGGCACGCCGAGCCGCCTCAAGGTGCTGGACGCCTACCTTCTCTATGTGCTGCTCACCGGGGCGCTCCAGTTCGGCTACTGCCTCGGCGTCGGCACCTTCCCCTTCAACTCCTTCCTCAGCGGCTTTATCTCCGCCGTCGGCAGCTTCATCCTCGGCGGTCAGTGCCCCGCCACGCCCTCCCGGGCCCCGCGCGGTTCTCCCTGGAATCCCTTTCGCAACCGCGCACTCTGTAGCAAAGCCTGAGCCTCCCACAGCGACCGCGGAACCCCCAGCAATGCCCAGAGCCCCCCGGTCATCAGAGAGTTGCCTTGGAGATACTGAGATCTTTTGTAGTAACCACAGGATTCCCGTAGCAGCCGCAGGCCTTCCCTAACAGCCCAGGGGAGTCACCCACAGCAAGCCCTCAAACCTACTCCAGCAGCCAGGGAGTCCCCATGACAAACTCCAACATGCCCCCTTTCCCCCATAACACCCAGTTCTTCTCCCAGAAACCTGCGGGCTCCAGCCCCAGCTGGCCCAGCCTGCCCCTCAGCAGGATGCTCCACAGCGACTGTGAACCTGTGGGGGTCCTGCCCACAGAGCTGGGCTCCTTATCAGCCGCAGGGTGTCCTTGCTTCTCCCTGGCAGTCAAGGAGCCCTCCCTGTTACTGTCTTGTATTGGTGTCCTCCTTTAGCAACTGTCCCATGGTGAAACCCAGACTCTAGCAATGACTGCTTCAGGGTGTTGCTCTCCCATAATGCCCCCCAAAATCACCTTAGAATCGTAGAATCATTTAGATTGGAAAAGACCTTTAAGATCATCTGTGCAGCCCTCCCCAACACACCCAGTGGAGAACAGAAATATCCCCATTTCTGTGCGAGTCCCATGCTGTTATAAGCCTGTGCCCCTCAGGACTCACTTGGCTACCCCTGGTAGTGTAGGGCTATGGGAGAGCTGGTTGCATAAAAGCCATGTGCAAATCCCCTGCCAGTGTCCTGCTCATCTTACAGTAATGATGGACTTACCTTTTTCTAGTGGTACCCTGGTGAAACAGTGACCCAGACTGGGGTGGGCTGCCCCAGGAAGTCTGCTTCCCACCGTGACTTCCTTTTGTGATCCTTAATTCCTCATTCTTTCTCTGCCATGCAGTTTGCCTCCGGATCCAGATCAACCCCCAGAACAAAGGCGAGTTCCAAGGCATTTCACCGGAGCGGGCATTTGCCGATTTCCTCTTTGCCAACACCATCCTCCATCTTGTTGTCATCAATTTTGTTGGCTGAGCTCTAGAGGAGATTGTGAGGTACTGATTCATGGGGTCACAAAAGGGGCAACCACAGCTCACACGACTTCAGTACTTTTGTAGAGTTGGGAGAGAATTAGACAGATGGTGAATTCAGGAGTCCTAGCTCCCAGCTTCATCTTGGCCAAGTACAGTTACGGTATTGTCCTCTAGGTTGATACAGGGTTAGGATTTATGGCTTTCTGGTTTTGTGCATGTATTTTTTGGCTTTTATAATTTAAAAGGCAGTTTAACTAGGAGTGTCACAGAAACCTACCTGTATTTCTTCTCTTATGAGAGAAATACCCCATTCTTCCTTGCAAGAGGGGCTTTGGGAGCTGGGACTCCTGGGCTCTGTTTGTGAGGGTTGTCCTATTTGGAGGCCATGGTATGGCTGGTGTCCGAGCCTCGAGTTTCTCAGCAGATGAGAGGAGGGAGTTTGGGACAGGGAGAGTTTGGTCCTGGAAAGTGGAGGACATGCCCTGTTGTTACTGTTGCAAAGGGCCACAAGATCGTGGGAGCTTGTGGGGTATTTCCCCTCCCTTTGCAGAAACACTGCTTATGTTGCCTTTCTCTCTTTCCAGGTCTTTAATTGCTCTTGAGCTCTGATGCCAAAGCCTGGCATTGGGAAGTGCTGTTCCCCAGCAGACCTACTTCCTTGGTGGAGGAAGGGGATTTTCTGTGGGGATTTTTCCCCACAGACTATCCTATGGAGGGGTCTGCTGCCTCGTTACAGTTGCTGTAATCCTTCCTGTCAATAAAACCTTTTATAATACTGCAGTCTTTTCCCTATTGGTGACAAATACAGAGGTTCTTCTAACATCCAAGTTCCCTCTCAGGCATGACTCCCTGTTTTTACCCCCCTCCCTCCCTTTCTACCCATCAGGCTTTTTTTCTGTGCCCCAGTTTCGGAGGGAAGCAGGAAACAAGTCGTCATGGAAACTCAGTTGTCATCTACCCTCTTCACCTCCCTGTTCCTGACTCTTTATCTTATGGAGAATATATTGCCAATGTGCCCCCAGGCTTCAAAGCTGTGGAAAATTTGGGTTAGGCTGTTGTTAGCAGTCATGAACGGAAGGGAGTGGAGGGTGTCCTCCAGCACATCCCCAGGTGTACCCATCTTCCCACAGGCCCTCCCATATCTATCAAAGGGGTGTGGGGCACAGCTGAATGTCCCAGCTGCACTTAGAGGCTCACTAAGGCCTGGTAGTGATACAGCCACCCTACCACAGTGTTAGCTTTTCTTCAGTCTGATGTGCTGATAAACCCAAGGATGTTGGAGGGGGCTACCAAGCTGTGTCAGTGCCTCAGACAGAGCTGTTCTGGGTCCAAGGAGAAGCTCACCCCTCAGACTTAACCTCATTGAAAATCCTTCCCCCTCTAAAGCATTGTGAAATTCTTAAACTCAATGGCTTTGGCCCTTGGCCATTGCCTCCTCAAGGCCAAGCTAGCTCCTGCATTGAGGTCAAATGCTTCTTTGTCCTGATGGAAAATTAGAGCCCTGTGGTTATCAGATCATGGGCACAGCTAGCCCCTCCGCACCTTTGGCTGCAGAATTTACCTGGGTTACCTTTATGCATGAGGCTCCATCCTTGTAGTGATCCTGCTTCACGCTTGTCTGGTTTGCTCTGCAGCTGAAACACTGGGTAAAATGTGCATTGAGGCTATGTGACAAAGAAATGCTTGTCTGCTGGCACTCAGGAGATAAAACATGGGGTCTGATAGCTTCAGCCTCTCAGCATTGGATTATGGCTCCTGTTTACCACCTTTTTCCTTTTAGCATTTCCAGCTGTGGTCCTGGGGCCCCTAAGTCTCTTGCCTAACATAGGGTCTGAAGAGTGAGGTATGAGGGAGCAGGGTCTTTACCGTCTCAAAGGATGCTGTCTTGGTCTGTGGTAGGAACAGGGAACTCATGCCAGCTCTGACACCACCACCTCCCTCCAGCCCCAGGCGTTAAGCTGGGTTTGTTTACAATGGTACCATCTTTGTACTGCTGGGGAGCAGGCAGGGGACTTGACAAGCATGCAGGGGTTGTAAATGAGCCACCGAGCTCTCCTTTCCCGTAAGAAGGGCCCTCTCTGAGCCCGGCCCGTGGCAGACAGAGCCAGCATGTTCACAGCTCAGGGTCTCCCCTTTGCCACTGCAGCTGCTGCTGTTTGCAAGCCGCGAGTGCCTCCCTGTGGGTCTGTGTGACTCGGCCTCCCCACGGTTTGGCTTTAGACAGAGGTCCAGGCTGGGACCCTCCTGTGGCCGCTTCTGAGAACTGCACGGGAGCCTGTGGAAAAGGAAAAACCGCGGGTTTTCTGTGGGGTTTCTTTTTTTTTTCCTGCTTGCAATGCCTCTAGTTGCCATAAACTCAGCACTAGAATTCAGGTCCTATTAGAGCTACTCCCACATTCGAATAAGCTTCAACAAGTCTGTAGATATCTTCAAGCTCTGCTCCTTACAAAGACCATGCTCGTGTCCCTGATCACACTGTAGAAGAGGGCAAGAAGAGAGGTTTAATGAGAGATGGCAAATGTTGGGCAGGGTGTTTTCTCCACCAAAACCTCTAGAAAAGATGCAAATTAATCTCCTACCCACAGGTAGGTATTAGGGGGCAGGAGCTCGCATAGGGGAGAGGGTGCTATAGATGGACCATGACCACATCTCCTTCCCTGCCAATGTGAGAGGACTCTTTGGCCTACCCCATCTTCCTCCCTCATCTTTTGAATCAGGAGAAGTGAAAGGATTTTTCTGCATGGATTCACTGCCTGTATAACAGGGTGCAGAGGCCTATCAGCAAATTCAGAAAACCTACACGCTTCTAAGATCTCTCCCCACCACCCACCACACTTTATAATGTATTTTCTCCCCTCCTTTCACCTGCCTACGCTATACATAGCTCAATCTTTCCTGCTGTACCCAAAACAACTCCCCCCAGACCCAAGAGCAGGCTGCGGTGAGGGGGCAGGAAGGGAGGGTGCCTTAACCTCATTCGACTTTGGCTTGTGGTCTAACGTCTGCTGTTCTTTTCCACATGCTGCTTCTCCTCCCTGCCACGTGCCACACCAGCCCGGCTCCCCCCACCCCCTGTTTTGCACTCCACTTTCCAGAGGAAGCGGTTTCTGCGGTAGGGCGTAGAGGAGCATGAAAAGGTGACCCAGATCCTGATTGTGGCGTCATGGAACTGTGGTGCGTCCTCTTCCTGCCCCACCTGGGCCATGAGACCCCTTCCACATCCTGTCCTACTGTGTTATTTCCTGCCTTTGCTTTGCACTACGGTTTTTCTTTCTTGAAATAAACAAGAAAGTGCAAAGTGGTGATGGGGGGGGCACACTGTGGCAGTGGGAGACTGAAAGCCTAATATCTGAAAGTATCTTTGAACTAGACCTACAAATTCAGTGTTTTGCAGATCACATGCTAAGAGTCACTTTAGTCAAAACATTTAACTTTATCTGTACACTCATCCCCTCACTCAGCAAATCTTATCACTGGGGTCATTTAACCTGGAAGAGAAAAGACTGACATGTGGAAACAGAGGCAGCACACTGTCCTTCCTTCTTGACCATACAGCTAGGAGTGAGTTTGAATTGCAACACAAAAAATTTAAGCTAGATATTAATTTTCAAAAGTTATGCTAAAGGTAAATGAGAGAGGAAACATCTTCCACATCCCTGAAGGTTTCTGGAATGAGGTGAATCAGTTGGAAATCTGTGAAATGCAATGGCTTGCTTTGTAATTCAAATATGGTTTAGGCAGCTTCATCAAGCTCTGTCCCTGTGATGTGGCAGACCCCATCATGAGCGCAATGTAAGCTTCAAGAGCTGTCTGGAATCTAGCATTTAAAGAACCATGGGCTTTCTACAGCTGGAGAGAAACAAGAGTGACTGTTGTGTCAGGGGAGAGACAAGAGAATGAGTCCCTGAATATCTGTACTATAAAATAATCAGGGTAATAGACCCGGAAAGTTTGAAGTTGTTCCTTGGCAGGAGGGGTCATTAACTCTCAGTCACCCTGTGACAGGCCACCTGCTAAATGGTCAGGTGGCAGCACCATGGCAGGAGACCAGGGAGACTTTCTTGTATTGCTGCTCAGCACTGTGGAGTCAGATCCTGTGGCAGGGATGCTGCCATGGTCTTCACACTGGGACCCTCTCCTACATGAAGCACCAGGGCTTTTGGCTGAAAGCATTTGTAGCATGAGCCTTTCCAAAAACAGAGTTCTTTGCAATGGCTGTGAATCCAGCAGGGTGAGAAATATCCGGCGAGGGGGAATCAGCCCCACCAGTCTGGCGAGGCTTTCCCTGCCACTCAGTTTGGGCACTGGTGTGAGGTACAAGCAAGGTTCAAGCTTTGCAGGAGGGGTGTGTTTCTTTCAGAGCACCCTTCTCATTTCTCCCTCCAGAGGAATATCTGGTGCTTCAGAAGAAGACAGGGAAATCGATGTCACAAAAGGAGAAAATGTCCTTTCCAGTCTTGCCAGTGACAGACTGAACCTGGAGACACAGGCTGGTCGGTTGGTGTCATTAATGCAAAGTAGGTACCTTGTTCTCCCGTGACGCCTGGAATGGGGGACATTTAGAGGCAGGACACTTCAGGCTCCTGTGTTCCCCATAGCAGTAGACATCTGCCTTCAAGAACCTGGACCGCTTAGTAGTCCTCTCACTGTGGGCAAGCCATATTTTACTGCAGTCTTCACATAGCACAGAGTCTACTCTTGGAGGAGATGTGCTCTCCTCTGTTCCCCTCCCTCTGAGCCAGCCACGCTGTTCTCACCCAAACACAGCAAGGATGTCCTGGAAAGGGACTTTGTAGCTATTCCCCCCCATGGTGGATCCAGCCAGTTATTGTAAACAGCGACTGGTGGCCAAGTCAGGCTGAAGAGGAGAGTCCGGATGCCCCTTCCCTCCACCCCAAAGGCCAGGCTCATTCCTAAAGCTCATCTGAAGGGTAAAACAAGTTCCTCAAACTACAGATACAAAAGACAAACAAGTTTCTTATTTTTGATAAGAATTGTTTAATAGCAGCCAAAGGCCTAAAGAAATGCCAAGACATCAGTGTGGTGGCCAGTACAATTCAAGAATTAGCAGCATGCAAATTTCACATGCATGCACTGTTTCCGAGGAGTGCACACACAGACAGGTAAATATTTCAGTATAGTTTTATGCAATGATTATAACAACAAATTGGGAAACCTAAGGTTGTTAGAACTAAACAAAAAAAACAAAAGTAGTTTGTATTTTTACTAAACACAAAGCCAAATCTCAAACTGGTTTAAATTCAGAAAATGTAAAGGCCAGATAGATTCCAAAAGATAATGAAGTGAGAATTTCACTGAATTCAGGACTTCTGGGAGACCTAGCAGCATATCCTTTAGGGGAAAAAGAAAAAAAGGTACTTTGCTGGTGCACAGCACCCTGCATAAGTCTCCCTTTGCTTTTCAGTGTTTCACTTTCAACTGAAATGGTGTCTGTGGGGGTGCACTCTAAGACTGTGCATACCTGAAAGCTACCAAAAGATGAAAAATTCACATTCAAGTGATATTTAGCTTGCAGTTTTCAACAAACAACACTGCCCCAAGCAGAAATTGTGTGTCATTTTAATGCAAGCAATAGTGATGTTTGGCAATTTACAGTTATAGCAAACTATGCTTCATGCAAAAAGAGGCATTGTCATGCTAAATGAATCAGGCATCTGGAGGAGCAGAATGCTGAAAATGTTAAGCTTATTTTTGAGTAGCTTTATAACAATGCAAATAAGGCAATTTAGACTATAATGGCGGGCGTGATATACAGAAACAGCAAGTGATATCCCTTGCAACAGGAAAGCCTGTGTTCCCTCTTGCACATGATGCTCTGGTAAAGATTCCTCAGCAGATTTTTTTTTTGGTACTTCAGGACTGCACCATCTGGTTACTTTCATTCCTGTAACAAAAATAAAGGTATGTTAAATCATTATTTGGGATACAGTCACAGCTACGCAATTGTAGTCCTGAAGTGTCTAGGCAATAAAAACAGGAGAAAGAGACACTGGGCCAAAACTAATATATTAGGTTTGAGGTCTTAAAGTCAATAAGCATCAAACTTTTCCAGATGGAGACTGGTCAGGGGGTGAATCTGATGAATGAATGCAGACAAGGGAGGGGATGGATGTAGAAATAGAAGGCAGAGATGTCTAGAAAGAAGAAAAAATAAAATTTGCATGTGGATAAGGAAAAGTAAATAGATTTGAGGGGTGGGCGAAAACAATGATATGGCCAAAGAGTGGAGGGATTTTGCTGTTGGTAGACAAAAGGTGTATGGATAGACTGCATAAACAGTTATTACAGAGAGAAGGAACATTCATAGCTAATGAATTGATCCAGATGTTTTCTGTCAGAGGTCTTACCAACATCCATGCATACTCACTTTTTTTTCCACATAAGCATCGTCATCAGCACATTAAAAATTATTCCTTTCATTAAAATTATTTTCAGGCCCAGCTGTGAGAAAGACAGCATGTTCAGGTTTTCATCTGTAAAAGTAACAGAGAATGAAAGTCACAAGAGCACTGAGACATCCTTGCTTCCACACAGACTTAGCACTTCTTAATGAAGCTGTTCCACTTTATGTGATTGAGTCAGCTAGTAGGATAGCTAACGAGACAGTGAGCAGGACTGTCTCACTGAGAGACTTTCATTTCTTCCAGTTGGTGTTTCAAAGGCTGGGTTTTCATTCAGTAACCACTTAATTATCCAACATGCAAGTCTGTCAACCATCTAGCTGTTTTTAAATACAGTGTATTATGAACCCAGGATGCTGGAGGCATCCCTTCTTCCTCTCCCTAAAATTTTTTAAGATGGGCAGGGGGAAAACAAGTTAAATTTCAAATTCAATTTTATTTTATTTTATTTGGATTTTCTATTAATCTTAAGTTACAAAGCCATTTTAATTTGAAAATTCATTGATCTATATTGGGGAAGCAGGGAGCTTTCATCAAAAAGTCATTTCTGAAGTGGTGTTTTGGAAACATTGGCTAACTGGTTTCTTTTCAGCAAAGCTGCACATTTGCAAAAGTACAGCAGAGGCAGGCTCAGCTCCTTTGAACTAGCAGGAGCAGCAATTGCTTGGGCTCCAGCACTGGCTAGCATACTCCCACAGCCATGAGCTGAAGCAAAGCTTGCTCAGATGCCCTGTATCTTTAGTGCAACCCTGCTTCTGAGCACACACTGCAGAAACCACCTGCTTATCTTTTGGTTCATTAGGTGTTTGTGCACCCAAAATTAAAAACAACTCTTTTGAAGTCTGAACTGCAGACAGTAAGGCTGACTCATATCAGTACCTTAAATCGTGTGATGGGGAGTAGTTGTTTGGCTAGTCCTAGCAAGAGCATGTAGGCACTGGCTACACGGATCACATAAAATTACCAGCTCAGACCTGGAAGACTACATTAACCCAATGACTTCCAGCCTTGATGTTTAAAGCCTGTGGGGCCCTTTTGGAAATTTCCAGTCTGAGCTTTTTGCTCCAGCGGGAATTCTGCAAACAGGGAACATTAGCAAAAACTTGGGAAGACATTTCCTCTAATCGGGCCAAGCTTTACTCCTAAAATGCTATGTACCTACCTGTCCTGAAGTGTAGAGACATCCCTGTAACACAGACAGCGCTGGCACCTGCAGGCAGTAACAATAAATTTAATTAGTAACAGAAATGTACTTCTTCAGAAGTTCATAAAGGTATCTCTACTTAGAAGGGCTGGATTAGAGTTTCTGGCCAGTAAACCCTCCCATAAGCACTCATTTCTGCTGTTTTCAAGGCAAGCATAAAATAAGATCTAATTAAACTTTAGTGTCCCATCAGACAAAGGAATTTCAAGCTTTATATCCCCCAAAGTGTGATTTTAAGATTTCTCTGCTGTGACTGCACCAGTCTACTGACTCTTAATCTTGTTTCCACCAAGGAGGAAGGCAAAAGAAAACAGAGGCAACAAGGCAACTTTCCTCTGGGGTGCGGGAGCATAATTCAGCATTGCTTGCAGGGTTGGGAGATGTGAACAAGTCTGGCTCATACTAATAGCACAGAGACCAGAGTACCTCTAGCCCTGCACACACATCCAACAATGCCATTACCACTTTCAGGATCCTCGCCCTCCAGTTCTCCAAAGCCCTCGTGATTTGCAACACAAAGCATTTCGTCTTTCTTGGCCCAGTGGGTTGACAGGTAGCTTGCTTCCTGTTTGTTCTCGGATGTTGCCACCTCCACAACAGCACTTGTCTGCTTTTCATCTGAGTTAAGAGTGAGCTTTTCAGGGGAGTAATCTGTGATAAGGCACATTTCCAAATCCTCATCATCTTTAGAGGTCAGCCTGTAGGCTGAAGGAGATACAGTAACATCTGAAAATGGAGAAGAGAAGAGACATTAGTTGACAGTACACAGTCATAGTTCGTTCAATCTTAACATACAGACACTTAGGTATGGAGGTTTTTCCATTATTCCAGTGGGAAGTTGCCTGATCATAGGG
>VYZW01060894.1:3448-43111 GCA_013401315.1 Balaeniceps rex
GCCTGCTCCTCCAGCAGCATGGAGAAAATCCAGGAAGAAACACATACCAGGTTTATTGTAGTAGTTCCCCCACTTCCCTTCTGTGGTATCAGTCCTTGTCAAAGATGGCCAGCCCCTTTCACAGTCAATTGGCCTCAAAGGAACCACTTGTCTCTGGAGAATTGCGTCTGTCTCCTTCATCTCTCTCCAACTCATCTATTAGCATGCCAATAAGTTTTTTCTCTTTGCGGGACGTTATCTTTATGGACTGCCCTTTTGTGTGTGGCCCTTCCCCCTTCCTCTGGCCATACAGCCTTCCCCCCATGCATACTTTCTCCTTCCTTCCTAAGGAGTTTCCCTAAACAATGACTAGAAACAGGAAGCCACTTAGGGCCTCTTTTCCCTTCCCTTTCACTGAAAAGCATTAGGGCTTTTTACACAGTGACCTTGAAGTAGCCTTCCTTTCCCAGCTCGGACTGGTAGTGGTGACTGATGTACATTTGGAGGAGGGGCAAAGGCAAAGAGGAGGTGAAATAATAAAAATGAAATAAAATAAAGAAAAAGAGAAGAAAAAATATGGCCCAGACTGAGGAATTCAGAGATGAAAAGGAAAAAAAAAAAGAAAAAAAACAACAACAACAAAAAAACATTAAAAAAACCAACCCAAAAAAGTAAGGAACCCAGTTCACCTGTATAGGCTCGAATGTCTCTGAATAGCTACCCCATGGAGGTGTGATTGCTCAGTATTATGCTCTGTAGGCCAGAGTCACTGGGTGACTGAGAGCTTGCAGTCAGATGCCTGGGGCTTCCTCTTCCCACAAAAGCAATAGGGAAAGAAACAAGTTTTTTTTAAAACCAGAAAATTACAGGTTTTTTCTACAGGCTTCTCTTAAAATGTTACTCCTATCAGTATCAATGGAAGAGGCTTGAGTAAATTATGGCCATTTTCAGGAGTGCACACTTATCCAAAGGTGTTCAGCTTCACTTTTTTGTTGAGTTCCTGCTGACAAAACTGCACTGTGTAATGGCTGAGTGTCAATCACCAGCGGACGCTGTCGTGTTCGGCAGAAAGTACTGAGCAGCTCTAAGAGGAGGTGTTTAAAACACGAGTAGCCTCAAGGAATAACCAGTGTGTGTTGCTCATTGTGATTTTGACTTTGCTTTTCTACTTTATTTGCCTGTTAATTCCACCCTCTAAACTGCACTATTTAAAAACATGCTTAATAAAATATCTGTTTAAAGGTTATGGTAATGAGCACATTATACAGTTTCAGAGCATGTCAAGTATCAACATATAAGTCAGGTAGTTTGCTGTGTCTTTGAGACACTAAAAGGTTATTTCCCTTAGAGAGGTGAGGACAATGCTGACTAAATGACTTGCCAAAGTCCTCAGGTGTGTCCGGCAGAACAGTCTTGTGAGCTTGCCTCATAA
Organism: Balaeniceps rex; assembly: GCA_013401315.1. Lineage (NCBI taxonomy): Eukaryota > Metazoa > Chordata > Aves > Pelecaniformes > Balaenicipitidae > Balaeniceps > Balaeniceps rex. The sequence continues at coordinate 4,860 of VYZW01060894.1, forward strand.
TTGGTTTATCACCGTGGTATGAATATCAATTAAATATAGTGTTTTCCATTTCATACAAACAATGTCATTTGAACTTCCCTGATTTCACGGAGTTGGGCTCACTTATCTTTTTTCAGTTCTACAGTAATGTGCTTTGCTGGGTCTGTGATGGCTCCCATCTCCTTTCGTGCAAACAGCTGCATTCTGGAAGCAAGCAAGAAAGGAATGGTCCTTTTTGCCCCCTAAACCACAGACATACAAAATCAACTGCCCCCAAAAGTTTGCAAGTCAAGTGAAATAATTAATTCCTCCTCCTTGCCTTTGCTGTTCTTGACCTGACTCCATACTGGTTCTACTAATTTACTCTGGATTCTTGATTCACCTGTTGTAAGTCCTAGCTCTTCTACAAAGGAACTATGGCTGACCCTGCTAAGGTCTTGCTGGAGATGGTTGTCTGCACGTCTCAGACCTGGAGACTGTCTCAGTCTCAGCACCCTGGATTTAAAAGCATGCAGGACAAGAGCTCTGATTATCTTCCTGATCTTAAATACAATCTGGGCTGTTCATGTGCCTGTTAGCAGTGTGAAGAATTTATTTGAATTACTGAAACTGGCTCCTTTTGAAATGCAAGGAACATTAATGTTTGCCATGAGGCACACTCTTCTCTTCCCACCAAAGCTTGCATTTTTGAAACCTGCTTCACTGTGCGTGCTCTATGGAGAATGCTTTGGAGTACAATTGCATGTTACCTAAGGTATCATGCCAAATGTTGGGTACAATAACTCCTAACTCATAAAAAGCATGAATGCCTCCTTTCTTGATGCCTTGTATTTCTTGCAGCTTTACATCCATATGGATTTCCTCATTGTCACTGCACATTAAGTTTAAACCCGTAGGGATTTTTCCATTAGACTCTTAACTCTTTCTGGGTCAGTTCAGCAGGTATTTCCCTTCTGCAGCTTTCCCAGTTCCACTAGAAGTGTTTGTCTTTCACCAGTTCTGTTAATTCAGATTCCTTATGTGGGATCCAAACAAAACAACTTTTGCTCTTTCCATTCTAGCCAATCTAATCTCATGGTGATAATTCTGTAAAACCAGTGGTGAGCAGACCTCTCAGCATTTTACAGAGATTAATTAATTCATCTTCTCAATGTCCCCCAGAGGCAAGAAAGCCTTGCTTTCTTGGAAACTGGGAATCCAGAGAGATTTAATGGATTTGGTGAAGATTACAAGGGAGGTAGTGGCACAGAGGTGACAAGCTCTGACTTACCTCAAAGTCCTGTCCTCACATCAGGAGTCATCTTGCCGGGAAAAACTCCTGTTTCTATTCTTAGTGGTAAGTAGTAAGTTTGTTATTTGACAGAGAATGTAGCCCATGTGGCTTCTTATAGAGGAAAATAAGGAACTATCTATCCATTCCTGAAGAAATGGATAATTTAAGGCAATAGTGAATACTGAACACAAGAGGAGATGTCTTTATATTTACAGGTGTCCAGGGTGAGAAGACAGGGAAAAAAGCCCCAGTCCGTGAGTTCATCTTGCAAGCTCACTCATAATAATGGGCAAAAAGTCAGGTGCCCAGACAGTATAGAGAGCTGCCTAGATGGAAATTACTGATTTACTGGTTCCTCGTTCAGTACTGTATACATTGGACCAAACATTACATGTAATACCTCCACCATATTTTTTGTTGATGCTGAGGATAAGGTCAAATTCTGCTGTGCACTTGCATACCCTTGAGCTACTGGAAAACAAAAGATTTCTCTCCTTCCCAGTGCATCAGGTTTGTCCCAGGTAGATGTTCAAGTAAATCGGAAAAGACTCTTGTAGTAACACAGAGAAGCAGACCAGTTATTATTCCTACATCACTGAGCATGGTTTACTCTTGCTGATTTGAAACTATTTTTTCACAGAAAGGGACTCTGTGTTTTATCAGTTCTCAGCCACCACTGCATTGAATACAATTTAGTACCCCTTATAGAAAAGGAATGTGGGGTTGAAACTTTTCTCTGGTTATAATCTATTCTGACCCGTCAGTACATATTGTGACCCTCCTTATTTACACGACATTTTTTCTTTTTGAGGGCCTGAGGCAGATTAGGAACACCATTGTTTTCCATGAAGGCAGGATTAGGCCCAAGTGATGCAGTCTACTTTGTGGTGATTTTAAATGACCTTTTCAAATACATCCAATTAATGAAATTTATTTCAACTTGTCCTCTATCACTGATTGAAGTGAAGAACTTTATTTTTGCCTTGAAGGTGGAATATGCACTGAATAGTCTTTGCTGAAAGCTTTAATCAAATTTGGGTGGGATTGCCTTCCTTCTGTACTGGCATATATATATATATATATTTTTTTTTTTAGCCTTCCAAATGTCCTTAGCTTTTAACTTTTTGTGACTGTACTTTTCTGGGGCCTCCTGGAAATTCTTGATGTAGAGTGGCAGGTTTCTATTACATACTCTGGGCCATGTTTGCAAAGGCAGAAGTCTGTCAAACAAATTAAAGACCTCACTGAATTAAAATACAGAATTTAGAAATTAGTTATGTAACATTCAATTCCTCCTTGGCAATTGAACAATCATGAAACGGTAAAATTTCTCTATGCTTAGTCTATAAAATAAGCAACATTTGCTCTCTAGACACTACAGGTGACTAGTAGTAGTAATGTTTTCTTGTCAGATGCAGCATACTTAAATCAAGTCTGGTTTATATAGTAGTAAATATTAAGTCTGTTAACTTTCCTGAAATGTAGATATGGTTGTAGGTATCCTCATTTGAAAATACCATTAAGTTCCCCTGTTTTGTCCATCTCGTTAAGATTTATCAAAAACAAATGAGGCCTATGATCAGAGGCAATTGCTTTATTTCCTATGCCAGAGGAAGCTTCTCTGATGCTAGGTGAGGTCACTTATGATATTGTTCATATCATCCCACACAGCTCTGCATGAGCAACTTCTGCAATATTAATCTCCTTTGGAATTCTGTCAACATTCAGGTTTCAGGTACTTTTATGCACAATGAATTCTTCCTCCATTTATGCAATTCCTGTACTGCTTCTTACACCAGGAATGCAAATCACCACCACACCCCACAGTCTCCATATTGTTTTTTAATTCTTCTACTGTCTTGTTTTTCTCAGATTTTTTTTTTTGTTGGGAGTTTTGCTTAGCTTAGTCAACTTGCCAGACTTTATTGCAGCTTATTTTAGTGTCAGCCTGATCCAGATGGAGCTTTCATTTACTAGCTCTGCTGTCCAGCACAGTTAATTTCTCAACCACAGTCTACCCTGTTTTCAACTGCGATTATAGATTTTTTTTTTTTCCCCAGCAAGTGCATCTTGCCATGAATTACTACTCTACTTTCCCTCCAGCTGTCTTGTGTTTTGTCCCCATGCCCTGTTGTTGCTCCCTCTAAAAAAGGCACAAGCAAACTGTCTTGTGGTCCTTGTGCCAGAGTGAGAAGCAAAAAAGCAAGTATCAAGTTTCATTTTATGTTTTCCTTCAGTTTTGTCTCCCCAACATTTCTTTCTCTTTGTTGTTCATTTTTCACCTGTGTTGTTCAGTATTTTAGTTTTTCAAATGTGCCTCATGACAGGAATGAAAAATGTGTTTTCTGAGCAAGGCCACAGCTGAAACCAGCTGTGCAGATACTGCCTAAACCACTGAACATAGAGGAGCAAGGCAAAATTATTACCCATCCTTCTCCCGCTCCTCCTGCTTGCTCTGTTCCCCTTGCAGGGAAACTTGGGGGGGGGGAGGGGGGGAAGGCTGATGACACATAAAAAGTAGTCATGGTCATGGCATGACTTTTGGCTAGCCCCTGGTAGTATGCTAGGCTGATCATTGACACACAGGCGTGTACAGACACAGACACGCACACACACGCGTGTCCACAGCCGCCCACCCCGGACGGCCCCGCGGGAGCTGGCCGAGGTGCTGAAGCGGGGCGCCGCGGCGGGCGCGCCTCCGGCAGCTCCCTGGGCAAGCGACCCCTCTTCCCTGCCCCGAGGCAGCCCTGGACACCCACAGCGGAGCCGTGTGTAGCATGTGACAAACTGTGCCACCACGTCTTTCTTTTTGATACAGGTAGAGGTTTCTTGCTGTACTGCGGTGGCCCAGCTGTAATGTTAAATTAGTTCATGTCATAGAAAATGTACATCTGAGGTACTAGAGATATTAAGGTATTGGCACTTTTTTATCATATTTTCTTAACCTGTTTAGAGAGACTCTTTATGCAGAAAAAGAACAGGTGATGTATTAGATATTTTACTCAAAAATATTTCTCGTAACTAGTTTTCAGACTTAGTGAAATGACAGATTTTTTTGTTTTCAAAAAGGATAAATCTTTAAAAATTTCTAAGCATATAAGGATATTCAAAACATGCAGCACCTTAACTGACTATCAAATGGATCTAAGCAGTTGCTTTCAGAAAACATTTATTATATACTTGGTGCCCTTTTTTTTTTTCCCAAGTATTAGGAGACTATTTGCAGTAATATAACTCTACCTGTAGAAAGCAGAAACCTAGCAGTAGTAAGTACTAAGCTGGATCTTCTCTTGCCCTGTGAAATAGTCCTGCTATCACATCTAAGCAGAATTCTGTGGTCTTGTAAATGCCTAGGGTCACAAAATAGTTCCATAATACCTTGGAACAAGAACTTAGCATCCTAAAGTATGTTGACTATTGAGAGGAATATTGATCCATCATTCCTGTATGTGCTATATAACTGGGCTTTTCAATCCAAGAAGTTAAAAACCAGCTTGCCAACATTCCATTATACATCTCTTAGCCAACCTGAGAGATGGGTATTTATTAAACTGATCTTGCATGGAGTTGTGATGGTGACAGAAGGGTGATGCAATGACCTCCTTGTCAAGCAGTGGTGCTAGTGGAGTTAGAACACCTCTATTTCACCCCCATCTTAGATAATACTGCCCAATTACTTTAAAATACACCACCTGTGACCACAGTGCAGCAGTAGCAAAATGGGAAATAGAAGCCTGACTCTGAGATTCTTCTGCTTTACTAATTGCATTTTCACTTCATAATAAAGAATGTACGTGAGGGAACTGTAACTTCCCCAGTCTACCCAACAATTTTTTATTCTTGATGAGTGTATTTATTCAGCTATGATTCTGTCCTGAGCTTTTGTAATTTTATTTATTGCTATGCTTATTTGTAAAAATGAGAAAATCAATAGAGTATTGGGGGAAGGGAGGGAAAGGAAAAGGAAAAAAATCACTCAGAAGCACTGCAATAAATTTACTGCAGGATAGAAAACTCCAGAGACAAAAAGCAGATAAATGCCTGATGATAAAGACTGAAGGCAAAATCTGAATCACTCATTGATTCATCATGTCTTTTCTTCAGTATTTATAGAGAGCCAAACAAATAAGATAAAGGGAAGAGATAATCCCAGTAGCCTAATGAGAATTTTACAGTCACCGTAAAGACGTACTTTCTGAGGACTGAACACAGTGATGTGCTCTATAGATTTGTATTTAATAATGGGCTAGAGGGTGTCGTGGACTCATCTGGGTATTAGATTAGCTTAGCTGTCTTGGGAAACCTCATCAGTTGTAGCTTGAGCTAACTCCACCATCTTGGTTTTTTTTTAGGATTTTTAAGCCTTATTTGTTTTAGAAATGAGTTGATGTGACCATGTCATAGAACCCCCTTGTCTCCTCCTATTAGCTGGGTGTATTGATTATTTTAATGAAACGGAATAGAAAAGCAGAGACCTCCATGAGGTATGGTTACAAGCTTCATCAAAGTACATGGTGAGGAAGACTATGATGATTATCCCACTTAAAATAGGATCTGGATTCTCAGTTTCAGTGACAAATTTTCCAAAAAGAAGAGGGATGTGAATGATGCATTCATCAATGAGACAGTTTTAGTTGAAGTCTACATCTGTCTAAGGATGACAAATCCACAGGAAGTCAGTCTTCGTTAGCTCTGCTAAACTAACAGTTACAGTACTATCTGGGAAGATTTTGTATGTGTGTTATTTCTGTTTGTTGTATTAAGAGAGGAACTTGTGTATTTTCATTTTTTAAAACTAGGTTGTCATTTATGGAATCATACTTTGCAAGAAGGCCAAAAGTCAATATTTATTTGTACACATAGCTTTGCATTCCTTTCCACTGAGGTGGCATATGTGGTCATCAAGTAGTAGACAATCCTTAGCCTGAATAGCTTGCAGACTGCAGAGACAGACAGCCAAAGTAAAGAGGAAAGGATAGGCTCCAAGATATATAACCACTATGGTAACTGGCGAAGTTCTGTTGGTGTTTATTGTTTGCAATGGACCACTGCCAAGTTACAGTTTTTGCTTGTGAACAAAACAAGAAACGAAAAATTTTTCCTGGCTGGTGCAGAAGTGGGACTTTCCAAGATGAAGAAGGCTGAGAATATTTGACTGAAGTCCTCCATACTGTAAATCTTTTCTTAGCTCTTCTATTGCTGTTCTGCTGGTTTCACTCCCTTGCAGTGCATTCTCTTTTTCCCAAGTCCTCACAGAGTATCTCTTAGGTGCTTGAAAAGTTATGATATGGGCACTGCTGAGCAACACCAGTGAGCAAAAATGTCTTCTGATGCTCTCATGCTGGCTTCACTGTGAACTGCTGTCTCCACACAGGCCCTGGCCCAAAGGAGTGTAAGAGGAAGGCATATCAGTTTCTCTAGAAAAGCTACTGTTTTACATGGAGTAGTTGGTAACATTGAGCAAACCTCTTGGTCTCCCAAGGATTTCTTTTTTTCTTTATTCTTAACATATTCTTTTTCTCATTATCTGTGCTTGGCTTTTATATAATAAACTGTTACTAGTTTAGGGACTGGATCTAAAAGACTGCTTATTTTCCTTGCTTATGCACCCTGATTCTACAGCTGAACCAAAGCTCTTACTTTCCACAAGATTTAAATTGGATTTTTATTCAACAGCCAAATAATTTAGATGGTTTCTCTAATCTCTGCTACTTGGGCTCATTAAGTGCAAAAGAATTGTCACTTCCACTCACCCTCATTGAAAAAACAGCCTGTAGTAACTTTGCACATAGCTTGAAGGCTGCTTTTGTTCCCCGAAATTAGTTTATGTTTAGCCTATATTAGTTATTCCCCTAGATACTGTGTCCCAGACAGCCCAGTATTCAAGAGTCCTTGCAAATACAGAAGAATAACACCAAAGAGTCTCCACAAAGACCTCATTGTAAGACTAAAAGGATTTCCTGTGAATAAGAGCTACACATGAACTTAACGCTGCTGGGAGCAAGAACATACAAGGAGAAACCAACTACATAGTGAAGCCAAGACTTTACTGGTTTTTAATGATTTCTTTGTAGATAGGGAGAAGAGGTCTTTTCCCAAGGAGCTCATGATAATACAGCATAGCCAAGAACACAAGGGAGAATGTTGTATGGAAGGAAAAAAGGGAGCCTTGAAGGAAGAGAGGAAGCTCTGAGCTTTCTCCGTCCTTCTGTTCTTTTCTACTCATTTAGATGAGGTGTGAATGTAACTGATAGGCAATGCGCACTGCCTCTTCTGCAGAAAGGGATTCCAGTGGGATATAATGATTTCTTAGCCCTACATTCTGGTGCCAGTTCAAAGGGGTAGCAGAGCACAACTTAAAGTAACATCATTCTTAAGGCATATGTAATAGGACTGCTCACTAGAGCAGACAATCAATGCCTGTAAGGAATCTCTAGTAACCATTTCCAGAACCGCATGGAAGGTGGTATGTACTTTACACAAACTTTTTCTTAAGAAATAAAAAAATAATCATGACAAATGGGAATGGAAATAATAGAGGAAAACAGTAGAAACTCAGGAGTAGATGTTGATTTTGTTAAGTTAAACTTAAAAATGTCTTTCCACAAGAAAAAAAAAAAAGCCATTTATCTAAAGCATTTTTTCGTCATATGAATGTTCTCCTACCTTGGATAGCTTTAAATAAACTCACATTTGTATCAACAGGGAACTTCATTGTTGTCATACCTCAGTGGATGTATGACATATTGCATAGGAGTAACTTCAGCCTGAAAATACATAAGGGACAGGAGATTTTGGGTTCAGCCTTTCTCATATTAAATATTACTAGGCTTATGCAATTTTGGAAAGAATTAATATTCAGTTCAATGTATCTCAGATGGCAGAGGGAGATTGCTGCTCTTTCTGTAGTTTTTTAAACATGAAATAAAAATTAGCATTTTATGCTCTGTGCAATATAGGCTTAATTGCTCAGTTCCATGAATAAGGTTGGCCAGGGGATGGTTTCTTAACCAGAGAGTATCTAGGAGTTGTCTGTTGCTCCTAGAGTGTGGCAGGATCTGATACTCATTTTGCTGAATAAAGATACGGAGCAGTGGGCTTGTTTGTGCTACCCTTACCTCTTCTCTTTGCAACAAAATATAACATGGGATTGCTTCAGACCAAAGACCAGCCTACCTTTTATCCCATCTCTGACCACAAGCAGTAGGGGATGCTTAGGAGGAGGAGGAAAACAACTACACTCTACTCTCTCATTTTTAACAGTGTGCAGCTCGGAAGCTCAGTGAAAGAGAGGGCAGTGTCTGCTAGCCTGGATTTTGACCACCTCTCCATTGCTGATCCACAGGATCATCACCTCAGTTTTATCTCTAAAATGCATTTGGCTGGAGCTAGCTCTGGAGTTGGCATTTAAGTGTTTCTGCAGTGTAGAAAAGCAAGCTTTGTTGCATGTGTCTCTATGAGGTATTTATTCTGGGCTGCACTTCACCAGTCGGTGGAGAAATTTCCATGGTATTTAGAAAGGAAGAGAAGCTCTGAGGATGCCTACTTCTTCTCTGTCAGATTAAGGGCAGGACTGTCAGGCCTTTTCATACCTTTTTTTTCTTTTCTGTTTTATCTAATGACATCTTGTTCATGTTTTCTCTTCCCTAAAGCCTTAGTGATGAATCTTATAGCTGTTGGACCAAACCGATTACGTGCTGAACCACACTGATGTAATCTTGCTCTTTCTCTTTCCTTGACCTTTCCACCCCTTTCCTCCATCCATTCAGCCTCTCGTTTTTGTAAGAAAAACCAAAAGCTACTCATACTGTAATCATACTGACCTTGGAGTCTCGGTTGGTGAGAAGCTACCTCATTTTGCATTCCTAGCCATAATTAGTGTCACTCAATGTCAATGGCATGAGAAACAGTTACATGCAAGAAAGGTCAGAGAGTGGCTGTTCCTTAGGCCGAGCACACAGTGGGATAGGTGGGTGTCCACTAACTGAAATTTGTGTATATGAGTAATCTAACAGGATAGTCGACCTCACCGTGTAGTTGCCAGGTACAATTTCAGTTCATAGTTTTTTCACGTTACAGTATTAGTTTTGATAACCATGCAGAGACAGATGGCATTTTGTCGGCTTTCCAAAGCAGAGGAATAATTTGCCGAGCTGTAGCTAGGGTAATGAGAAGCCAAGTAAGTTGAAGATGAGGTAAAACCAAAGCATCTGTCGGTCCTTGTGTGCCAACTTTTAGATGCCGCAGACAAACTAATATTTCCACACAAAAAAGTAGTGACTGTTATAGATTTGTGTAAAAAAGATGGCATTTGATAACAATGCCACAACAGATGTCGTTGAGTCCATGCTTGATTTTTACTACTGCTCTGTGCATTTTTGGAAGAGATACTTGCTCTGCACAGCTTGTATGGAGTATGTTCATTATAAAATTTTATTTTTCAGGAAACAATGAGATGGAAAATTTGCAGCTAATCTGATATTGTCCTTCTTTATCATGCTTCCTTAGTGGTTAGGGAGGAGAGTTTATTCTTGTTTGATTCCTTTTCAATCCTTTTTATGTGAGAGAAGTGTCTATACACATAACTATATACTGTATATAATATAAAAATCTTAAAAGAGAGCTCTCTATTAAAATACAATGAAGAATTTGAGGTTACTTGCATTATCCAATATTACATTTTCCAGCATGTGTCATGGAAAATGTGTAATTATATCTTCCCTATTCAAAGAAATCCTTCTCTTCACCTTAATCCTATTCTTTCTCATCTTCTTTGATGAGAGAGAACAATGTTTCAAAAGTTCTCCTTTAAGAGCAAAGCTTGTAAAAAGAAACCCATGGAATACTATAGTCTACTTGACTCTTTCTCCTTGGTAATAGATGTGGCAACTTAATAAAAGCAGCTTGTATCTAGGTCAAAATCATTTGAGGCATGCATACTTCACCTAGAATATATATACTTTTATTAAATACCCGCTATGATGTGGTATCCTCTGCACAGTCTGCATTGTGTGTTGAGAGTGCGAGGGGCCCAGTGGGGGTGGGTGAAGGGGAGCACTTACTCCTCAAAGGTGTGGACCTGACAAAATCTAAACATCTATGTCTAAGCCCTTCCCAGAAATAGAAACAGCGGGTCCATGGGTCAGTGAGAGGGAGGCTGAGGAGAGAAAAACAGCACTTGGGAGAGAGTAGAGAAGGGAAGCAGGCTCCATCAGGTGCCAGAGCATCCCACCACAGGCCTGTGTGTCGCTGGGTGTAAACTTCAAACAAAGGGATCCAACGCTAAACAGCTGCTTCTTTTTATTGTGCTCCCGCTGCTTTTTGTTTGTTGGTTGTGAACAGTGGTGCAAGTGTTGCTTTGCTGGGTGCAGGGGTGGAGAGGAGGGAATGCAGGTGTAGCTTTGTGTTCAGCGGGCTCTCTTGCTCCCAGGGAGCAGCACTGGCCTGTTCTCGCCAAAGTCTATCAGTAGGACTGAACCATAGCCAAAAGTTAGAAACCCAGTTTGACTCAAAAATGGCAACAGGTAAACTGGACAGAGGTTGAATCTGAGGGGCAAAGATATAACCTGTTGATTAGAGAAACATACAGCAGTGTTTGATTGGTTGTTTTTGCTACCTGAAGCCCAGAAACAAGGAAGAGTGAAACTCTGAGATTATAAAGTGCTTTCACCATGGGTTAGCAGATGCTCTCAGCCAAGGGAGTACTCTTAGACCTTGCCAATTCTTCAAAACACTTTCATCTGCCAACCAGCATTACCTCTGCCTTATCCACGCTGAACTGAAGTCTAACATGTTTTCATCCAGTACCAGATTTTTGCCAAGTATTGTAAGAGCAGACATTTTTCTCGCAGTAGATTTAATTCACTGACTTTCTCTCCATTTCATAGCATTTGAAAGGGTGCTTAAAACACACAGTTAGAGACTGAAATTACCATCTTTTGTACAATTATCATTGAGTTTAAATTGATTATCCTAATGGAGATCTGCTATTTTCAAAATTCTGCTGTCTCTCTGGTTTTATACTGCATTTTGTGGACTGCTGATGCCTTACAGCTCTTATATATTCTGTTTTCATTGTATTTGTTTCCTTATGAGTGTGAAACACCATCTCATGGTTTTGGATATTTTAACCAAGCCCTCTTAAGGACTGTGTTCAGTAGTAAATATTAGTACACAGGAAGTCCACTAGTGTGCAAGAATGGAATAAATACACTTGAGCTAGAGAGAGAGAAAAAAATAACATATAACTTTTTACTTCTGCACCTGTACAGAAAAATCTGGCTCATTCAATGTTTTTTTATTGTGCTTGAACGTTCATTTATTCAATATACCCTCTATGAGAACTTTGCTTCCTCTCAGATACTCCACACAAAAACCTTCATTTGATAAAATTAATGCTGATAATATCTTTAGATGTTATCCTTGGAGACAGTTTGGGTTTCTCTATGTGAAATAGTTTTAAATGTTTGTATAATCAACAGCTTAGAATATTTGTGTCTTTGCAATGTGAAAACTGAAGTTAAATAGGAAGATGATATATTGGGTTTGCATGGTAAAGTTTTGGTAGCGGGAGGGCTACGAGGGTAGCTTCTGTGAGAAGCTACTAGAAGCTTCCCCTATGTCTGATAGAGCCAATGCCAGCCAGCTCCAAGCCAGACCCACCACTGGCCAAGGCCGAGCCAATCAGCGACGGTGGTAGCACCTCTAAGATAAGATATTTAAGAAGGGGAAAAAAAACCAACAGGACACAAAAACTGGAGTTGGAGTGAGGAGTGAGAATATGTGAGAGGAACAGCCCTGCAGACACCAAGGTCAGTGAAGAAGGAGGGGGAGGAGGTGCTCCAGGTGCCGGAGCAGAGATGCCCCTGGTGAAGACCATGGTGAGGCAGGCTGCCCCCTGAAGCCCATGGAGGATCATGGTGGAGCAGATATCCACCTGCAGCATGTGGAGGACCCTATGCTGGATGCCCAAAGGAGGCTGTGACCCTGTGGAGAGCCTGCACTGGAGCAGGCTCCTGGCAGGACCTGTGGACCCGTAGAGAGAGAGGAGTCCATGCGGGAGCAGGTTTGCTGGCAGGACTTGTGACCCATGCTGGAGCAGTCTGCTCCTGAAGGACTGCACCCCATGGAAGAGACGCACGCTGGAGCAGTTTGTGAAGAACTGTAGCCCGTGGGAAGGACCCACATTGGAGAAGTTCATGGAGGACTGTCTCCCGTGGGAGGGACCCCACACTGGAGCAGGCGAAGAGTGTGAGGAGTCCTCCCCTTGAGGAGGAAGGAGTGGCAGAGACAACGTGTGATGAACTGACCACATTCCCTGTCCCCTGTGCTGCTCAGGTGGAGGAGGTAGAGAAAATCGAGAGTGAAGTTGAGCCCACGAAGAAGGGAGGGGTGGGGGGAAGGTGTTTTAAGACTTGGTTTTAGTTCTCATTACCCTACTCTGATTTTGATTGGTAATAAATTAAACTGATTTTCCCCAAGTGGAGTCTGTTTTGCCCGTGACGGTAATTGCTGGGTGATCTCCCTGTCCTTATCTCGACCCACGAGCTTTTCGTTATATTTTCTCTCCCCTGTCCAGTTGAGGGAGTGATAGAGCAGCTTTGGTGAGCACTTGGCATCCAGCCAGGGTCAACCCACCACAGATGAGTAGGGGTGTTCATGGTGGTCTAGAGGAAGAAATGATACTGTGTGTTGAGACACAACTTAAAAATCACTGAAAGGCTTAAAAACCACTGAAAGTTCTGAAAGACTTGGATCCAACAGGAAAGACCAAGCCTGTACTATAACAAAACGCACTGCAGCCTCTTTCTTCCTGGAATTATCAACACTGCGGGTTAGTTTTAAAAACAAATAACTAAAGACAAAAAGGCAAAGGCAGCAAAATTAGCTTATCATGCTGGAAATAAGTGGTAACAATTGGAATCTTGAATACAAAAATTCTAGCAAATCAAAATACAGATTTTGAATTTGCAAGTTTAATCGGTATAAGAATATTTTTAGAAGATAAGAAGATGAGCGCATAAATATCATACTTTAAATTTGTTATCATTAAAGATGATCCAAGAAGCTAATATAATTTTGTTCTGCATCACTTAAGTACTATTTTGCTTTAATACTGAGCATAATAGATCACTACACTTTTGGTGCATCGTAGATTACACTTGTTAGAATGATGTTCTGATGAGCCACTTGTACAGTGCCAGCTTGAAGTAGATTTAATCCTTTTTCTTGAACTGTCTGTTATTCTTCTGCATGTTCTCTGTGCTGTGGTTTCCACTGACCCCTGTTTGCTAATGATACATTTTATTAGTGCCAGTTAGAATAAATTGGTCTGTTAGGTTTAGAGCAAAGATGTTAATAATGTTTTCAACCTTAACACAATGGATATCATGCAAATCACTATGCACACACTTCAAAATACAGGGTCACTTCAATCTATGCAGTTTCTGTGATTTGTGAGTTTGGTGCAATGTTTTATTAGAATACCATTCATAAACCATTTTGTCATCCAGGATGCATTATTTCCTCTTTTGGGTGATGGATTTCAATCAGAGCGTCCTTTGCACCAAGGACTAGTTAAAAAAAAACAACCAAACAAAAAACACCAAACAAAAAACCCCACCAACAAATAACCCAAAGATAATAGTTATGGGTTCCAGTGGTCTTTGCTTCAGCAGGTGCCTGCACTGTGACCAAAGCAAACACTGATGCAAGGAAAAAGGGTAAACTCTAGCTCTCTCTAAATGAGGGCTAGGTCCACATCTTGCATTACTCTACTTAACACAGTGACGTTATTGTCAGTTGATACAAATGCACATATAGCATGAAAATTCTGCCCATAGATTCAGAGGCTTAAAATAAAATGAGGAGTTCTGGTTTTACTTTTTTTTTTAAAAAAAAAGAAGAAGTAAATCTACCATAAAGTATTAATTCACTTGTTAAATCTTCCCCACAAAATAGGATTTGGCTCATATCTGGTATTTCTTTTCACAATGGACTAAATTGCTTCTTTTATGGGCACTACAGGGAGGTGCGATTGCACCTGACAGCTAATCAGTTAATGGTCTGAAGGACCAGAGGAAAGCATTAGGCTATTTTAAAGTACTGGACCTAGTTGTCAGCTGTTTTAAATTGGCATCAGCTGAGTTATTTTTGTTCAGTGATGTCTGATCCATAGGTGGCACTTCTACTGTTTAGAAATGTTCCACTTATAACTTCTTCCAGTTTGAGGTGTAGTTCATGGGTTTCATATGAAATGTATTTAGACCCAGAAATATGCCCTCGTGGCAAAGGCGGCCAACAGCCTCCTAGACTGCGCGAGGAAGAGCAATGCCAGCAGCTGAAGGGAGGTGATCTTCCCATCTACTCAGCACTGGTGAGGTGGTGCCCAGCGACAGGACAAGGGGCAATGGGTGCAAACTGAAATACTGGACATTCCATTCAAGGATAAGAAAAAACTTTTTTATTGTGAGGGTGGTCAGACACAGAACGGATTGCTCAGCGAGGTTGTGGAGTCTCCATCCTTGGAGATACTCAAAACCCAACTGGACGCAGCCTGCTCTAGCTGCTCCTGCTCAGGGGGTGGGACTGGCTGATCTCCAGAGGTGTCTTCCCACCTCAGCTGTCCTGTGATGAGACCCCAGACCCTGCTACTTTAAGTTTGTTGCAAATGCGATACTAGATCTCTGGCATCCTATCTGCTCTCATGCCCATCTGCTAGAATGGCATTATGCCTGCTCAGAAGGTGCTATGCCAGTTTCAACAAGGCACAGGTGCCAACCAAACATAGATTTAGAAAGATACCCTGCATAAGATCCTCCTGGTAGTAAGTAATGCCAAATTAGGCCCACATGCTTCATTACGAGGAATCACATCTGTTGAGGCTTGTGGGCATTGTACCATCAATTACAGCCTTTATCCTCTCTTTCTCTTTCCTGAAAGCTTTAGTGAATGGAAAGCAAAATTTATGAGCCAATCAAGTGCCTTGAGAAAATCTGGGTTTTTCCCGAGCGATCTCTGTCTTGAAATCTCAAATTTAAAGCTGCTTGTGTTTATATCCCTCTGTTAGACATACTTCAGTATACACTAAATTTGTTTGTGAAGGCACAAAAGAAAAGACACTGAAAAAGATATTCTTTCTTGTCATTTAATACCACAAGAGAAGGATTATGTTCAATTCGTTTGATACCTGTTAGACCCTGAAGCATTATTTGCACTTCATTTAGTAGAAGAAAATACACTATTTGGTTGTTATGTGTTCTGAAGTTTCACTCAGGCATCCAAGAGATCACAAGCCTCAATCTTCTGGCCACCATGGTACCTGGTTTATGTTGTCTGTCGTTGTGTATGAGACCTGAAGAGATTACATTGCTCAACACGTGCTGTGAGAAGAACCAGTGACCCAGGAAGAACTATTAAGCCCTCTTAGAAAGAAAATTTGGCCTGTGTAGGTAAAGACGGGTGGCAAAGTGCTGACTTAGTGCTGCCTAGCTCACTCAGGAGCAATTATCCGTGCCTGCAGCAGTCTATAGGATATTTGTCCTTCATGTCTCATAGGCTAACTTGGGAGTTTGCTATGCCAGGAAGACATCTCCTGAGTCTTCTCCCTGTTGGCCCTGAGTTGTCTTGACCTCTGCCCAGTGGGTTTCCTTCAGGATCTCCCTAAACTAGAGCCTGTGATTTAACATGAGTTAAATAATTTAAGCAGGACTGAGTAATGCTGGAGTGGGCGTGAAGAACACGATGCAAGAAACTGTCTAGAACAGAGCAGTCTAGATAACGTGATTAGGACTGACAGCCTGGACTCTCCATAGCGTTTCATGATTTACCTCAGGGTGTAGCTGAGGGGACGGGGGCACTGCTTTGTACCTGTCTACACCTCATATTTACCCTGATGGGAATTGGCTTGCATTAATTCGCAGTCAGCTTAATTTGAGTTACGCCAGCCATAAAAGCACAAGCCCAAACAAAGCCCTGTGATCTGTCAGTGTGTGCTCGTTCCTAGTTCAGCCAGAAAGCTTGCAAGGAAAGGCAGCGCTGCCTCCCACCCCCTGCCTGCACAGGCAGCGTGGGGGGCCTGCTGGAGGTTCAGGCGCTGAGCTCCAAGTGGCGTTGCGTTCTTCTAACTGTGCCTCATGCCGCTTCGGCTGATGGGCAAACCAGCTGTACCGCACACCAGCAATATAAAGCATCATAATTTTGATGGCATTTATTCCACACTTACATCGTTAAGAGAAATATGTTTTAAAATATTGGCGAGTCCTACAGACTGAATTTTATTCTCATAATGATACAAATATTGATATCCGCACAGTCCATTATTTATACACTATTAGGTATTCTGCTTGCGGCCTTTTCCCGCATCTTTCCATCTGAACCTGGAGAACATGTGCTGTCATATGGTTCGTCTATTCTTTAAGAGTTAAAACAATAAAAATAGCACAGCAGGGTCTTGTCCATAAACAATGGAAACATTGCTCTAAATTCAGTACTATTTCTGTTTTTATTATGTGATCGCTTCTTTGTTGTTAATCACTTGCCCTACTTAATTCATTCATTATACTCGAAAGCTTTGAGATTAAACCCCCAGGCAGGATAGCTTCATATGAATCCTTTCTTTTTTATCTGTTCCAAGTTAGATTAAGTCTAGGTCCTGTTTAATGAGGTGCCACTTGCTGGCTTTTCATGCAGAAAGAATTCCTCATACTCAGCGGTATGTATATATCATATAAATTATAAAATGTTTTACATTTTTTCTGAATTTCTAACTAATATGTCCTGCAGAAAACACTGTTATTACAAGTTCCCTGGGATATGGGTGGTTGGCTACTTCTGATTTGAATTTTTTTTTCTTTTAGCGATGAATTTTGCTGTTCATTTTTCAATTATTTCATTTATTTACATTTATTTTTTATTTAAATTAATGTCATTTTATAGCAATTTTGTTATTAAAGACTTCTTATTTGTCTATGCCTGAAACTCAGTGAGTCAATTATTGGAATGTCTTCACCTGCCATACAACGTTAACAGCCTGCCCGTGCTGAGTAATGCTGCAGTGTTTATGGCCTAGGAGGGCCAATGTGGCTTAGGCATGGCAAGTTTATGGTCAACAACATCTCAGGGGGTGTGATGGGGCTCTCACTTCACAGTCTGAGTGGTGAAGTACTTTATATGACCACGTTGACTGGGGTTAGGCTTCAGCATGGTTCTATGGTTGGAATTTGTACCTCTGCATCTTTACTGAGATGTCTTCGTTGCACTGCTGTTGGGCTTCTTTGCAGCCTCTGTCCTGTGGTTAACAAATCTGTTCCATATTAGCAGGTTCCTGATACTAATGGCACTTCCTCTAGGTTCATGGAGCTGCTTGTACTGATCCAACTTTGACTGGTGATTCCATGCTGGACCCATATCCATGTTTTTGGCTTTTGCACATTCTTTCCAACACCAAAAAACTATTTGGTTGAAAATGCCATGCCCATCGCTAATGTCATCCCCTATGTGTATGTTCACACATGTTGCAGATGGCATGTTTCTTTATGCTAACCATGAGTGTTGATATATATATACAAAGAGAGTCTGGCTATGCTGTCAAATCCTACATTTCTGAAAATTTGGGACATTATCTGTTTTCACATGTTTTTATTTCAAGACAGGGAATTGGAAAACAAAACCAGAGTTCAGCTATTTTTGTAAAAGCCTGCTACAGATAAGTGGTAGGTTATGTTAGCGATGAAACAGCAGCTTTGTCCTGCTGAGAGAAAGCAATCACAAATAGTCTCTATCATGAAATGGCTTCTAAAACCCTTTTTTTCAGAACTTAAGACTGAGCACCTCACAGAAATGGAAGACAGCAATGATGTCCATCCAGGGCGGATCATCTTCCACAGTCTCTGGATAGATCTTGTCCTCACTTTTGCATGCTAAGTTTAGGAGTTTGGTTACCTTACTCCAAAATAAAGCTGCTCTTGACAGGTTATTCTAGTTATATTAGTTATGCTGAACTAGTTAAGTTGAATTAAGCCAATTTAGGCAGTGGTTTTTTGTGGAGTTTCTGAATGTTTCTGCCCATTTATAGGGAAGATACACTGTAATCCTCAACCTGTATTTCTGGTGACTTTTGAACAGTTCATCTGGACTAACGTAGTCAGTCATACAAGGTCTTGGCTTTAGGCCCTTCTTCAGTACTGGTTAACTCTGTTTTGTTGTGAAGCCCTCGCAAGAACTCTTCTCAACAGCTTTGTTTAAGTGAAAATTGTGGCTTGCTCTGTGTGCCTCCTGGCTTCCTCCATCTTGTCGTACTCCTTGATGCAAAGTTTTTGATTATTTCACCTTAAGGACAGTTGGGAGTCTAGTGTTAAGGAATTTGTATACAGCAAAAATAATAACCAATGACTGTTAGCATTTTCTTTTAACTGTGATCCAGATTAGTTCTGCAGGTAGGAAATGTTTTTAGTGTTACCAGTACTACTACTGATATTCAAAGTTAGAATCAACATAAAGCTTCATATTGAAGATTAATATTCAGGAGAAAGAGGAGAGGGACACCAATTTTTTTTTTTTTTTTTTTCAGTTTTTAACCTGTAGGTGACCGATTTTGAGAACACTGATGGATATTGAAATGGGAGAGAATGGAAGAATAGAGTTTAACTACACCTAAATATTTGGTGAAAGCAATGGCTTAAAATTTCTTCTTTCTTCTGAAGGAGTTGCCAGTCAAAGAGAGTCAATACTAATCACAGTAGAAAGGATATTTGACTCGGACAGAATAGTAGACTTAAGCACATTTTTGCTAATGCTTTACAGAATCTAAGGTTGCAAACTCTTTAATACGCATTTTTTATATATATGAAGAACATGCAGAAGAAGCAGTTGGCTCAACATAGGTAAAAATTGAATAATTTTACTTCTGAAATACCTATGGATATTCAAACATGAATGCAAGTGCTGGTATATAAATATCATCTCCTAATAGGTGATTGACAGTCCTCCACTTTGTAAATCAATTAAAAAAACCTTCTATGTTCATGTCCTTTAAAAAGTTCAAAGTAAAAAACGAATTAACCAGTTCTTTTCCTTCCTTCTGCCCTCCGTTGCTAGGTTGTACCACTTATCACTTGTGAGACATCCAGACCTGGAACGGAAATAACAAAGGGAATTGCAATGCTTTCAGTTCTAGGGACTGGTGGTGTTTCACAGTAGGCTTGCCCCCCACAGCCAGCTTTAGAGAAGAGATCCGTAGCTTTTCAACTGCATAGTGTGATGTTATCAAATATTTTGAACTGTAATCTTGCAATTACTATTAATGTTGCATTAAAAGATTATTTAATGAAGGAGATCATGCAGAGAACAAGCAATATAATGGCTCCAAGCAGCTTGCCTCCCACATACCTGGAAAAACACCCTACTGCTACAGAGGGAGGAAGAACAGTTAGTGCCAGTTCTAAACAATAGGTTTCACACTATATCTGTTAAGACCTGTTGCTTTTGGCAACAAAAACTGACTCAAAGGCACGAATTTAAATTTTAAAAAGTGGTGCTCGGTGATTAAAGACAAACACAGAATATTCTAGTTTCTGCTGTGCATTGTTTAGTATTCAAAGGCAGTTGTGGAGGTGTTGGCTGTCTGGGTGTTCCTTTCCACTATGTATTGTTTAACCTCTCTATGCATTTCAGGGCCAGATCATGTTCTGACAAAAATGTGGGTAATTCTGAAGCAGATGCAGTTGCTCTGGTATAAAACTTGTTGGAGTAACAGAGGAGCTAAGGCTTTAGTTCTGCTTTAGGACTGAAATGTATTTCATGTTGTAAATTTATGTGTCTGCTTTAGCGCTCAGTTGGTAGGACCCTAATATAGCATATCTCACTTCGGTATCTATGACGATGGCTGCCTGGCATTTCCTTAAGTCTTCGCTTCATGTATCGGTTTTTCTCTTTGCAACACACTGAAAGCTGAGTAAAATGTGATAATGTTAATGCGTGGCTAAATCCAGAAAAGCCAGTGGTTGCACAGGGAGTTCTAGATTACAGATACTTTCAGAAATTGGTCCACGTTAAAGAACGTGTGAAACATGGGCACATTATAAACAAAGTAACGCTCCTGCACCAATTAAAAAAATAATAATCAAAATAAAATGTTACTAGATCTGGTGAAATTACAGCTATGATGGTCTAAGGACACAGGCAGGGCAAGCTTTGTAAGAAGATGGCTCTTTATTTTTTAATTATTTTTTAATCCTCCAATACAGCAAAACTGGACAAATGGTCCATGAAAACTCTTCCTTGTGTCATGCTTTGTGGATGGACTTAAGAAAAATCCTCCAAGCTGTTCCAACGTCCAATGAAACGGGTGTTAGAGCACAACACCATGTTTCTGGTTTAGCAATAACCTTACAGAGGACTGCACATGAAACATAGTGTCACGCTCTAACACCAGGCGTCAGGGTTTTTTTCCTGTAAACTAAAGAACATCACCAGGCTGTGACAATGTGAACACTTTCATATATTGATTGAATTCCTATTGCTTGTCAGTACCTCACTCTATAAAACCTGATCAGAAATCTGCAAAATGGTGCCATAACAATAGAGTTGAGAGTCTACCTAGTTTTGGATACCCATCACTTTGTGTTTTACATCAGTTGGGTTTTGGGTAGTTAATATCTGGAGTTTCTCTATCTTGACAATTGTAGGTTGCTCTGTCCTGACTTTGTCTTTTCTTTGCATCATGGAATTTGGGCACAGGATGTCTGGAACAGCACATTTCAATCTATAAACAAGAAAGGCCAGGGATTTAACGAGCCTTTAAGTCTTCGTGTAGAAGGAAGTTGGACCTGCTCTGCTGGTGTGAAAATACCCGGTAGTAGTTGTAACCCAAGACCTAGCAAGGATTTTACCCCCACAGATCTCAGTGGGGTTGCTGGTGAGCACTCATCCTGTACAGAGTTAATAGGAAAACTCAATAAAAAATAAGCACCTTCACCTCTATTTTTCACAGCATTTTTCTTTTTTATCTTGTATTCTGCTCATTGTGAGTAAAGACACTGTGTGTAAAGCTATTTGCACAAATTTATTACCAAGCAAAAGAAAGTCCTACCTCTCACAAAATCTAATTGTTAGACTGGAGATATGAGTGTTCATATCCATTACTTTACATGTTTAAAGTTCAGTGTTTCCATCCAATTCTTTAAACAGTAAGCCTGCTTTCCTCTCATCTTTATTTTTGATTGCATTTACAAACCACGAATAATTAGAAATAATATTTGAAACAAATGCAATTAGGGTTATATTAATCAAGGAGAAAAGTTTTACTCATGAAATTTTATGGGATAAGCATATCAATAGAAGATTATTCCTGCTGCACTCTTCTTTTTTTCTAGGACCTCTAGTCACATTAGAAATGCAATATTTTGCAGGAAAAGTGCAATATTTTCTTAGTGCATGATGTATCTTTTAAATGAAAATAATATTGTGTTTAACCTCATAATGTCTTTGGGGGAAAGATTGGTTAATTCAACCCCTTTTACATATGAGAAAATTGTCCAAGTGATTTTCAGGGCATATGGCCTAGAAATGGAACTCCATGTCTTGAGTGAGTTCCAGCAAATTTTGTGTGCTCTTCTTTCACTGCATCTTTGTTGATACAGAGGACAAATTAATTCAGTCTTCCAAGTAAGTAACCCTGAGTAGATTGAAAGACTGCCTGTCTCTTCCTCTATAGTCATGATTTTCCATGGCATCTGTATTCCACTGGGCATCGAAATCTTCAAAAATAGCCATAAATTCATGAGCACATGAGGGAGTTTTCCTGAGAACTGGCCAAACCTTTGGAATACTTGCTAGAGGGAGGAAAACATGATCATGGATTTCAATATATTGAAAACTATAACCCAATTTCTTTCTGATTATTCTTTTCTATGATACATTTTTCTCAATAAACCCCTGCTTGCCATTTGTTGTCTCTCCTCTTTCCTTCCCTCAACTTTACAGATTAAACAAATGGAACAGAAGAAATAAGTGGAAGAGAGCAGCATACTGTAGAAAAAAATTCATAGGAAATACATAGGGAAAGAGAAATTGCAGAAGAAACCTGTAGCAGAACAACCGTTTTCACCATCTGTTTATCAATTCTCAAACTTAAGCAGAACATATAAAGTACATAGCAAAGAGCAGAGTAGTCCGTTGTGGGAGGTGCTACTGAACTTACTCAACATCAGCCTTTCAAATACAATCCTCTTTCTTTTCTTCATGAGCTTTGGAAGGTAAGAATTTGGGTTTACAGATCTACAACCAGAGTTTTATGAATCTATGATACTGCAGTATTTCTTCCTCTTATCAACTCAACTAGGAGGAAGAGTTGGGCTTTCAAAATGACCATCTACGATGCATTCAGGTTCTGGACACTGATGTATTTTGCCTTTGTTTCTAAGCACCATCCATTCTCTTAAATGCTTTTACAAATTAAGCTTGAATGCCAGGTTTCGCCGCTATCTGAAGTGCAACTTATTATTTCTAATGATCCCTCCTCTTCTTTGAAATGCCACTCAACTTCTCTTTGCTGTAACCATTAAATACAGCTAAACAAAATAAATAAATGAGAAGACTATTTCTAGCATGCAAACCTTGACAAATTTATCAGTTATATTTCAACAATTTTTCAGTTGGTAATGAAATACTCATCTCTCTTTTCTTTGTGCTCTTATGCTGTATCTCATGATGAAACTTCATGAAGTGTCTTTTAACACTGTTGGTGGCGATGTTACTGGGAATCTGTGCTAACTAATGAATGTTACATTTATAATTTATTCTAAGCAATCTAAACTGTTGTTGGAAATAGTGCCTGCTGAAGCTTTATGAATATAGTTGCAGGTATATGAATAATTTGTAACTATCTATTCACTGATTAGACAAAAGTAATGGAAGTCTTGATACTAGTTCTTACTGGAGTGACACCTGTTAAAAACATCACTTTCTTTTTGAACCAGTTGTGATATAGACAGTCAGTATTTTTCCATGAGTGTTCAACAGAAATCCTGTTTCGTAGTGAAGTGTCTCTCCTCCAAATCCAAAAGAAGCAAAACGTAACCTTTCTTCCATTCCTTAAATAAAAATATGCTAATCATATGTTAATTAATTGCATTAAAATTTAAGAGGAAACATGCAATTATAGTACACAGGTGCAAAATTATTAGCCAAATTTTCAGTATTATATACAACTTGAAAACGGAACCTCTCATCATTATTTATTATTGGCGACCATGCAGTACTTGGATGCTTACGGTTTGCATAATGTAGTACTGAATAAGGAAAAGCTTTACGTTCTGTTGGTGTTTTAATCACTTTATTTTAATCTGTGATCTGGCTATGTCCTCTGTTTTACACAGAGGCTTTGTTCTCAGTTTTTATTCTCAAGAGTTATGGAGCTGAGATGCATAACTTCCAGCTAGTACTGAGAAGCATAGCTTGGAAAGGGAGATTCTCAAAGTTCGGTACAGTGTTGTTATGTCAAAAGAAAGTATTTAAAACCATTTAAGTTCAGGCATACTGAATCAGAAGTCTGATATTTGTACGGGAGTTTACGTATGCAGATTTATTGGATGCTGCTCTCACTTCTACACTAAGACCAAGTGCAATAATCACAAATACTGTACTCAGATCACCAGCCTAATAGTCGGTGAGATGGCATGGAGTAGGAATGTTTTATGAATGATGTAAAACTAAGAGCCACTGAAGTTTAGGTACACATGTTGTCACTTTTGCCCTCTCCCCACGTCTGTAGAAGATTCGAGTAGGTAAGAGGACATGAATGGCATAGAAACCTAGGCAGTTCCATCACCTGTTCTCTGAAATCCACAGACAGCATTCTTTTGCAAACAGTTGAAATTAATTCAGGTATAGTCATTAAAAATAATGATGTAAAACAGGTTTGATTCAAACCCCACGTCTACTGGGACTCAGACTGATCTTGCCATAGCATAACTCTGAAGTGATGCTGTTTATTCAGGTTCTGAGGATTTTGTACCCATGCAGCAGAGGGAAGAATCACAGGCAAGCTTATTTTTCTTGGCTTAACGTATCTTGCACCTTTCTGTAAAAGAATAAGAAGCTGGAGAATCACTGGCTGTAAGTGTGGGCAAGTTTGCAAATGTGCGTGTTTAAACTGAAACCTGAAAATTTCATTTATTCCAATATGACTTTTGGGGAGATCTACACACTTCTAAGTGGAGTTTATTGTAATCTTTGTTTTGGTGCAGTCAGTAAATGTGATTGCTTTTCCCTTTGTGAACGGGTAGATAGCTGGAAGAATCAGGTATTGCTGCTCGAGTGGTCCTGCTTTCCACTGGCATCCTCTGTGCAGCTTTTGTTTTCTGTGGACTCTTGCAACCTTTCCTGCCAGTCTTGGAGATTTACGTGAGGGAGTACAGACCTGAGCGGTCTCGAGCCAGAGTCCCCCTCTAAACAGGCTTTCAGTATGAAACATTTATTTTTCCTGAGAAAGTGAATCAAGTTTTGCATGAGAATAATTGTTACAATATCAGCCTAAAACCAGGCTTTGGCCTCTTCTCAGTACTCCTAGAAGAAATGGTGAGAGTGTGGTTTGTACTTTCAGAAATAATATTGACCAGTCTGTTTGCTGGTGTTTAACTCATTGCCTTATTCTTCCAGAACCTGAGGTCTGCAATGTGTCTGTGCTTTCTGATCCACCTTGTTACGTCTGTCATAAAAAATGATGAGCTGCCTTTTTGCCCCTCTCACTTGTAAGATTTCTTTCATGTTTCTCCTACTGTTTCTTCATCACTTAATAGCCTAAGGTGCATTTAATTGCAACTTAAGTAGCTTGCATTCCCCTTGCAAGCATTAAAGTGTAAATTCTGAATGATTGGACATAACGAGGACTTACCATAGTAAATAGCATATTCACCTCTTCCACAGTCAGACAATTTCACACTGTGCAACTTTTCTGCTGTCTGAAATGTCACCACTTAAACTGTGGCATGATTTTCACATGAGGACACATTAAAAAAAAGGCCTTTCCTGAAACACAGCTTGGAAATTTAACCTGCTCGTTATATTTAGACTAATTTTATAGCACTCAAAAGTTGGACGAACATGTACAATACACACACAGTAGAGACAGTGTGATTTTTTTTCTTTTTTTTTTCCTTAGGAACTGGTCCTGGGTTTAATGAGTTTCTTCAGTTTTGAATTTGATTTTTATTTTGAAGTCACTTGCCTGTTTTGTGAAAGCACTTCTCTGTTATTAGGCTTCGCAACTGCAGAAATAGTTACTTCCAGTTATCTCTCTGAGGTGATATACATCACAATGAAAACTCAGGTACTGCACATATAATTTCCTAACCTTGAACTGAATGGCACCAAAGCCATCCTGAAGTTTAATAGTTTCTTGGATCATGACTTTGCAGGGGAAAGCTCTTCTTTTACTGGTGAAAGATGATGGGGTGTTCTTTTTAGAAAGAACTCTATGAATATGGAAAAAGGGGAAAATGAATAATCATATTTCACCTGAAATGTGTTCGATGCATTTGTTTCAGTTTTTAAATGAACCACAATGTGTCTGCAGGTAGACACATGCACTACCATACACAGCAGAGATGTCCTGAAAAGCCTCCTTTCATTCTTAGTGCAGTATTTCATAAATCCTGGAGAAGCTACCGGAAAGAGTTTTGAAAAACTCATCAGGAGAAAAAAAAAAATTATGAATTAATTTAAAACCACAGATCGAGTTAAAAATATAAATTGGTCAATTTCTGTCAGCTTCAAATGTGGCCATTAGAAGGATCAGCACCAGACCCCCCAGCACGGCCACTGCCGTTCCTCGGGGACGCCTGGGGAGAAGCTGGCACAACTTGGACAAAACATGAGCTCAGCCACTGCCAAGTAAGGCCAGCGGGGAATTTCTCTTGAAATGCCTAGTGAATGTCAGATCATGCCAATAAAGAATTGCAGTGCAGAACTACCCATCAGATGTGGGGCTTCTTGATGCATTTGAGTATATTTCTCTTGTGTAATAAAATACAGAAAGCACACACTTTTCAAAGATTTTTGTTTGTAATAAATGGAATCAAACCACCATGTTATTTTTCTGTAGCACTAAAAAGGCAGAATGACCCTGTTTTCTCTGTGGTACTTATAAACTTTCAACTAGATTAGTGATTAGCAACCAGTTGTTGCACACAAAAATATGACTGAGTTTGGCCTGATCTGTCAGCTCGTTGGTTTGGGTTCTGGTTTGGTTTTGGGGGCAGGTGTCAGAGAAAGGAAAAGTGTTATTTTGTAAAAGCATATATGAAGTTGCTGTTGTTCCTTATTTGAAGATGAGTAACATGTCGTGTTACACGTAAGCAAAAAGGGAACAAATTGTGCATTTGTATTATGTATAAGTTACAAAAGAATGGTTAAATAAGTGATGATCTTTTATTAAGGCTAAATTCTACCTAACATTTGGAGATCTATAAAGGACAAAATGGTTTGTACGTGGTTTAGATTAACAGTATTCCCAAACTGCTGCAAGTCAATATGCTAAAACTGGCTGCTGGCTTGCACCTCCGAACCCAGCGCTGCACGGAAAAACCTTCCCCAGCGGCTGGGCTGCACCGAGGGGCTGTGAGCTGGGGACACTTGTGGGGCCTGACCCAAATAATCAATCACTGAAAGTGATTGACACTACAGTGTCACCTGGGGCTGTCGTTTGCATGAGGCCATGTGCTGCAGGTGCAGCACAGGTTCGCTGGCGGCCTGGGCAGTGGCTGCCCTGGCAGGCTGGGGCACCCCGCACCTCTGGAGCCGGCTCTCATTTTGCCTGTTTCCTTGGGTAGCTTGCAGTGCTTCATGCTTGACCGCTGATGTTAAGTTTCTGTCTCCTCGGTAAAACCCAGGGAGAAGTCAGATTAATGACTTTTGCCTGTTTGTCCATTTTTGACAGGAAGCAATTATAGCTGGCGAATAATACGTGGCGTCCTATGTGTGCTTTTACGCTGTGTTTATGGTTACCGAAGGAGATTTCCTCTCAGCACACTTCCCTTCACTAAAGGAAGAACAGTCTGATGTGCAGTTAGTCCTTGCTGGTTTAGTCATTTAACCACTGCAATATAGCACTTATTCATTTTATCTGGATTTATTTCTTCTCTTCTTTGTGCCGATAGCTGAATACCTCCAGTTGTGTGGTTATGTTTCATTAACTGGAGTTCAAGCCGTTAGTGTTCATGGGTTTAATGGAGAATCCAGTACTGAAAACAAAGGGGCCCATGATCTCCTTAGGAGCCTGGGGCTGGGAGAATTCAGAGGTAGCAAAGAGCTTCATGCAGGAATTTGCAGGAGCTGTTGCCTAGCCACAGGGTTGGCAGCAGGTCTATACACCCGTGAAGCAGAAACTGGGGGGTGGGTGGGGGGGTGTGGTGTCCAGAAACACTAAATCCTACTCAGAGCAAAAGGTATTTGTACTTTTAAGATTCTGACTGCCATGAACACCGTGTAGCTATTGCCAGCATGACATTGAACCTGAATTACTATGCCTTGGGCTGACACTGAACACCCACAGCTATATGGTTTCTAAGCACCCATGAGTGGCTTGTCTGCAAGAGATGGTGATGATGCATGGTATGTTGTCTTGCACCCTTGGGAAACTTACAGTCTTACAATCTCTTGTAAAGTCCATGGAAACTTTGCAAACCAAAATTTCCAAAGGTTCCTAGGACTGTCAAAGCCTCCATCTCATACTCCAGAAAATATGCAGCCAAATGAGAAGAGGTTTGCACTGTATTAGTTTTTGTTATTAACCACACTACTCACCCAATAATGTCAATAACCATCTTAGAATTAAATCAAGGACACTGCTACTTTCCGTACCTTCTCAAGCCCTTTCAGGAGGCATGTTCTCCACACATCTCCATATGTGCGATACCTACTGCGACTGAACCTGGTCTGTAGAATCTAGGACCTGCAAACGTATATGGACGCATGAACACAGCTCTGTGCCTATGTAAATGAGTACCTACGTGTGCACCTATACTCACATATAAAAGTGAGCTGAATGTGTGTTAAATGCCTGAGCTGGTCTTGCGGTGCAGCCAGCCAAGCAGGAATTTCAGTGGTTGCATCAATGGCTGTAATCTAAGCAACAGGCTCCACTCCTTCAGTCGCCGCTGTATTTTTGTTTCCCTGCCTATGCATATGTTAGCTAACCTCTGATAAAGTGGTAGTTTCTTAATTCATATGATTTCCTTTTTTTTTTTTTGCCCTTTTTTCTTTCCCCCTTGTCTATAACCAGTGCTGAAAATAGCAGTGAGAGTTTCAGTTTACTCTGGTTGCAAATCCACTTCTGCAAATTACTGGGAGTCTTTTAAACAGAAAAAATAATGTTTCTCCTAACTGCAAATCTGCACTCAGGAGACAAAAAAGAAAGAGGGTGGAAACATGTGGGCCTGATTCTGCTTTCAGTGTCACCCTTAGCAAAATTTCTGTGACAAAATCCTAAAGGAGCTTGATGCCGACAGCCTGCATAAAGTACGCTGTATTTGAAGCAATTGAGTTAATGTTTGAGGCTCTGATAATCGGAAAAGTAGGTTGGCATAATTATATTAAGATATCTCAGAGTGTCATGTACTTTGCAAGACTGAATTTTAAACTGTTGATTTAAATTAATAAAGATTCAAGAGTTTATAATTTGTTTATTTATTGAAATCAAATGCAGTCCATGTTTCTAACTAATTGAAAAGTATACTTGTGATAGAGAAAGTATTTAATTTGGGCAGGCAAGCTACCAGACTTCCAAATAAAGATGATGAATTGCAAATTCTCAATCTTAATCCCTGTAGGCTGACAGTTACCCCTTTAAAAGCAGCATTTGAGTGATATACTATAGCTGGTAATAGCACACAGCTGCAGAGTAGGAAATCCCATTGCTGTTTTGCAAAGCTTTTATTTTGCTTCATTCATTTATTTTTCAAAATGATACTTTCCTTATTTAGAATAAAAAACTTTTTGCCATTGCGAGTGGACTGGACCTTTAACAAACAATTGCCCATTTGTTGGCCATATGTAAAAATGCCTGGAGATCAGCTCAGAATCTACTTCTCTTGCATGTAGCATTTTCATGAGCATAAATGCATTTGCGATTTTTGCATCCTCTTCCCCCTCCAAGTGTAAAGAACACGTTTCAGTTATATACCCTAACAGTCAGCATACAAGATCAAATGCAAAGAGGTTTTTTCTGTCTTTAATGTGTAAAGCATGTGTCCAACAACAGCAACAAAATCAGTGCCAGGAGAAGCAGTCCATAGGGAAGCAGTAATTTGTGTGTCTGCACATTATTCTGTGTCTATGCACATATTAACCCTGGTATACAGTAAATTGTGTTACCATGGCAGCCCTCACATGGAAAGTTATATACTAGTAGGGTATCTCTAACAACCACCAACAGGGAATATGCGTGTTCTGGCAAATGCAGACGGGTGTAGGGTTTTTTTCTGGGAGGAAACAATGCACTATAATTAAGGATGGGAAAACCGGGTTGCAAAAAGGAAGAAACAACTCAGTATTTGCCCCAAATGTAGGAGGTGAAAAAAAAAGCCCTCAGAAGAGCTCACTCTCTCCCTTTTCCCATGCACCAGCACCACCATGACTCCTAAGGGCTGGAATGCTGCAGCCTTTATTCAGACAAAGCTGCCATTAAAATCCTGTCTTATGGTTTTCATTCTGGATACTTTTCATTGAGGCTTTTACAGGCCACTTCGCTTTTGTGTCCAATTTTGAGATCAAACTTCTTTCTTCATAATGAAGCTAGTTTGTCAAGGGTGAGCTGTTATCAGTGATGCTTACGGTTCCCCACCACTGCATGTTATTATATGCTGTGTTATATTTATAGTTGTATATACAACTTTGCTAAACTTCAGCTTTACGTCTGACATTTTTAAACAGAAGCTATTTGCCCGAGTTATTTCTTTTTTTTTACGTTTAAACAAAAAAAGTTCAACCATTTAGTGAAGTCAGATTAGTGGAAAAGTATTTTTTAACCCCATTAGAAATTTTTTGAGAGTTCTTCTGGAATTTTTAGCACCTGCTGGTTTGAATCGGAGTCTTAACACTAGGATACATAAGTGATAGCATCACTCAAAGAGAAGCTACAATAGAAATGAGAGACTGTGTCAGTGTTTTACCATGCAAAACCCAACGCTGAGTAGAGTGAATGTAGGGTCAGCACTTTGGGTGAGTCATCAGTGGTTTAGAAAGAAGAAGAAAAGAAAAAAGACAGGACAAGATAGACACTCCCAAGAGCTACAGACTTGTTGTGTTCGCTGAAGTTTAATGGAAAAGCGGTGCTCCTGTCAGCTGGTGTACTACATAATAATGTTAACACCACTACAAACAGGTTGTGGTTTATTGCTTCAATTTCTTATGTACTGGCGAGAGAATTAACAAGACTGATGCATTAGGATCTTAGATCTCAGTCAAATTAGGTGACTAAGAGGGTGATGAAAAAAATGCTTTTTCTTTGAAGGAGCACAACTCCATCAGAAACTTGTTACACCCTAGCGTCAGACCATTTGATGAGCTGCTGATTTAACAGCACACTTAGCAGGCAGTAGTTACATTGATAGGGGCAACTACTTAATCAGTGCTTTAAAGATATTATGTTCAGAGTGATTTAAAGGGATATTGTGCTTTAGTAAGTGTGCCGTGAGTATGAATATGTTCTGCATGAAGTGAATGCAAAAATGAGGTTGCAAGTGTCATTTATACTGTCAGCTTCTTTATTTGGGCATATGTTAAAAAAAGAAAAAGCCAGTAAGTACAAAACAAATACTAGCATTTTGAAAATGTTACTTACTGGAAGGAAATAACAATTAGTGGAGGAGAACAGGGAAAGAAAATAGCAGCTATCATATTCTATGGCTTTGCACGGTAGAGAAGGAAAGAAAATAATGAAGCTCTGTAAAATACAGGAGAGGAGATTTTTGAAGATGCACCAGTGAGTAAAGTGCTTGATTTTGACTGTCTGGCTTCTATGACTTGGAGGATTTCCCCCGTCATCATGAATGTATCCAGGAATGCTGCCTGCCTTTCAATACCTGCCTTGTATAACAAGTGGCTCAAGGAATAAATCTTGCATACCTTACCAAACAAGGGCAAACCAGCTTGGTACGGAGGGATCTGTCAGCGCTTGTAGATCTGATACTGCATTTTGTATCTGATAAATATCTGTGGAGAATCAGCATGAGAATTGCTTTCTAAAGTCTTGTAGACAACATTTAAAATAACAAACAGCAAAAAGAGTGAGGAGGCAGTGTATTTGAAATGTCTGACGTTGGAGGATGGCTGAGGTAGAGAGTTTTTCATGCCAAGTGACTGATCCAAGTCTGACTGCAGCTCTTACATAGATTTTGTCTTTAGTTTTGGGCTGGTGACTGTACTCTATTTTACCTGCCTCCGTTTACGGGGGCCTGCAGGTTACATCCCTCTCTTGCCCTGGAGTCCACATGTCCGATGCTCTGCTTAAAATCCCCACAACATGCTGCAGTTAGACAGAGGGGCCAGAAATTAGCCACCCTCATGCTGGCTGGTTCTTCCCAGTAATATCCAGTTACTGCTGGGGGAAAGCGGTGCAGGCAGCAGAGTCTGGAGCCCAGTGCCAGGGTCCCGTGGATAGCTGTGGTACTGCAGCATCCCAGGCTGATGGCGTGGAGCTTTTCCTCAGCACTGAATTCATTAACTTTTGAAAATGGCCAGATCTTTAAGGTCCATCACAGCAAGCACAAAAATAAAGGAGGGGAAATAAAAACAGGCTTTGCTTAGGGCAGGGGAACTATTCAATTTTTTTGAGGAGAAAATGAGGCAAGGCAGAGTCATTAGGAGGGCTCCTTATGAAAGCAGGAGTTGCTTGGGAAATTACAGTGCCGTTGACTAGAATACATTGAGTACAAAAGGGAGATATAATAAGAGGAAAGCAGTTATGCACCTAAGCCCTGAAATGTAGCATTACATCCATCCTGAGAGGTAATCATTCCTGTCATTACTAAGCTGTAAGATCACTCAGTCCTAGTATGGTAGAAATCCAGGAGCTCAACACATCAGTCAGGTAGCTTTTCATAACCCTCTGCTTCTGTGGCTCAGCTGGAGTTCAAAAAAAACCCATATAGTGGCAGTGACTCTTATGGTTGCTAGCAAACCTTGTAAGTAATAACTCATAAACCTCCTTAATTGAAATAAATTAAATTTTCTCTTCATTACTGCTTTGCAGAGTCATTTGAAAGTGCAGTGGTTCTTGCTCAGGAACTGATCCATTGGTACTTGCAATTGTGGCTCCAGAACAGAAATCTGGGGGACAAATGGTATATGTTATAACACAGATTTCTATCCTCTTTTAAGTCACCGCTGGTGTTCCCCTTAATTGCTACAGTTGTGGGTTTTTGTTTGTTTGTATATACGATCTGTATATATGTTGTTTGTATATATGATCTGTATCACGTAACTGAACCATGCATGTGTAATTAGTACAACAGAAGTGGCAGGTACCACACTACCAGAATGGTGATAAAAGTAGCCAGGGGTGATGGCTGGCTGAGCAGAGTACAGAGGTGCGACATACTGTTCACACTAGAGACTGGCAGTAGAATACAAATCCTGAGCACAGAACGACTGTTTGACCACCATACTGCCGATGTGTAGCCACTAATGACTTCACCAGTCTTACTCATTGAAATTATGTCTTGTTCAGTGCCGTAGAAACCATTCAAATTGTTCCTAGTACCAACTTACAGATCCAGGACATGATATACTGACTTGGAGAAAAGGTCCTGCACTCTATCTGTGAAGCAGCCAGAGAAATAGGAAAGTAAATGTTTGAGTTATTTACCACAAAGTTTGACAAAATACAGAACCTTCTAACATCCTTAGAGGATAAAAAAACTCTGACAATCCCTGCCAAAAAGACAGTCTTGGAGAATGAGATGGAAAATCATATGTTTTGTTGAAAGATTCAAAGTAAAACTGTGACAGAAAAAATACTGCATAGTGGTGCAAATCATTGAGGATTTCTCCTAAAAGATGCAGGGGTTCTTAAAAATAGCTTGAACCATTCTGATGACCTTAAGATTACTGGCACCGGAGAGCCATAGACTTGCTCCCATTCATTTCTGTGTCCAGTCTTTGCTCTCATATTGTCCAAGAGCACATCCCAGCAAACAGACAATCTATATTTAAAGAATTCAAGTGCTGAGGAATTAATTCCAACTGTGCATATATAGTCATATCGCTCCATTATTGTCACTATTTATTACCAAAAATATAAAGGCTTCTTTCCTCTCTACATGAAAACCTAATTTCCGTGTTTTCACTGGTGTTTCTTTCCTAATAAGGATTATTATTCCTTACTTACAGACCATGAGTGAATCACCCCTTGACCTTCTCTGGCATAACCTAAACAGCCAGAGTTTCTGGAGTCTCCAACTGCAGGATGGGTTCTGCTGTCTTGAAATCTTTGCAGAAGTGTTTCTGGATCATTTCCAGCTTGTCAACAAGCTCCTAAAGTGTGTGGATTGAATACTTAGGGCTTAACACTGTGTCAGAGGGCAATTTACTAATTTCCTATTTTATGTCGTATTCTCAGGGGTAGCAGTAATGAATATCCTGGCTGTATCTGTCCTTATCTGCTGGGATGCACACAGTATAGTTGTTTCCCAGTCACCAGAATATATAGATCAGGCAGGCATCTGCTCAAAACATTGTGGAGTTTCTGTTCAGTCCCTGCACCCCGAAGCATCTGTACTCAGGAACCAGACATGCCTGCCCACCTGGTGATAGACACACAGTGACTGTTGTTTTCGACTCCTGTCCATCTTATGCCATGGACCAGGGAGAGAGAGCACGTTTACATTTTGCTTTCTGATTTGTAGATTGAAAACACTAAAAAGACTGCTCACCTGGAGAAGGAAACTGTACTGAAGCTTAGCTCTATAAATGGTATCAGAGTTGGATGCTTGTCATTACTGCACCTAGCTTTTAAGGGCCTGACTATCTGTGGAAGCTGTGAAACTGAATTAAAAGCTTTAAACTGCTTTGTATGGGCAAAGATGGGCACCTCAGAAGGGTGTTCATTGAGCAAAAGCTACCTATGCCAGCCTTCAACCAGGGCTGCAAAGAGCACGTCTTAGTTCCCCAAGGTGATGGGAAGTGGTCCATGCTTCAAGCAAGTCCTATACAATTTTTTCTCTCCTCTCCAAAGATAATGTAATGTAAAATATCTGAAAAATTTTGAGATTGCAGACTAAAAGTCCTACCCCAGTTTAGGGTATCTGAGTCGTGCATGTTGTAGTTTTCTTCCTCTGGAAACGTTCTCCTACACAGTGCTGCAACTTCAGTTTTAAGAATGCTAAGTCCCAGGGCCCAGAAGAGCCACTGGTCCTCTTACAAGATGGGAGAGAGGGTTTTAAACTCCCTTTCCTGAAGGGCTGCTTAGCCTGGACCTCCTATATACTGAGCAGAGCCGGTATAGACAAGATGGACACCACCACCCAGCTGAATGAAAGCTGCCCTCACTGCTATGCTTTTGTGCGCAACTCATTCGCATCTGTGCATGCTAAGCTTGGATTGGGTGTCTGGCTCTGGCTCCTGCAGTGATTTGGACCGTGGTTTGACAAATTGGAGAGCCCCTGAGCACGTGAGGCACTAACTTACTGTGCTGTTCTGGGAGGGCAACACTTCTTGACAGGCAAGTTAAATGCCTACGGACTTTAGAAATGCAAATTTAGATATCTGGGGACTCCAGCTAGGCTTTATGTAGGACGTTTTAGGAATTATGCTCTTCTGCATAAGTGCCTAAGTTCCACCCATGTTCCACTTCAGGCTTATTAGTCCCTCTGTGGATTTTAGGCTTGGGAAAATAAAAGGCAGGATGCAAGAACCGCTAGACTGTACTTAATAATGAATATCTGAGCAGAGAACGCACAGGCTTTGGTTTGAGGTCCAGCCAAAATTGGAGTCAAATAAGAAGAGAAAACACGTCTTTGGGGATTGCAAATCAGCAAATCAGTGCTGAATAGAAAGAGAGCAATAGAAGAAGAAGCTGAGAGAGAAGAGAAACCTGGGACTTGAAGAAAATTGTCCATTCTCTCAAAAACACTGCCAACATTTTCTACAAGTGTGGGCTATTAAAATATACACACTCAATGATGTTCTGTTTTGTTTGGTTTGGTAGCAATCTCGAAATTGCAATTTTTATGCATGATGAATGCTTAGTTAGAAACTGCCATATAACATTGAAATCTTTCACACCTGGATTTCATATATATTTCTTTATACAGCTGCTTTCCACCAAAATGGCTAATGAGGTGAAAACTTGGAACCTCCTCTCGGTTAGTTTTATATTGTGCAAGGAAGAGAGGTTCCCATTGCAATGGAAAGAGCGGGCCACGGTCACAGTAAGGTCACAGGCAATGTTGACCCATTGCTTGGCATGAAGCAGATATAGACCAACCACAAATGCCCAGCTGAAGTTTTCCAGCTGGAAATCACCATGCAGTGTGTACTTCTACCCACTCTGTACTGTTCCTGAACGTTGTTGCCTGCAATTACAGCAGTAGCCTGCCTGTGCTGAATTGGGGCTGGAAACGTCTAGCTCAAGAGCAACCTTCCTGCCAATCCCCATCTCCCTTAGCCTTTTTAATCTAGTGAAATAATAATAATAGCAATGGTATTTGTAATAATGTAATCACCAAACTAAGAGCTCTGTTCATCACTACATGGAAGTTCAGACTGATGTTCTAGTTCATGCTGAACAACGCTTTAAGCTACAAATGAACTTGAATGAGGGTAATTGTACAGAAAGCGATTACTCAGACTGTAAACCCTGTGGGACAGCCACCATCTCTGCTCTGTGTTTGCATAACACTTAGATGCACCAAGGTCCAAGTCTCCTCTGGGGGATCACCATCTGTGCTGAGATAAACTCTAACTAATCTCTGAGGCTTAATGCCATCAGCACTATAGAGTCTGTTTTCTCTCTTGATTTCTCCTCTGCTGTTTATTCAGAGATCTTAAGCAGAAGCTGTGAGAGTAACAAGCATATAAGGTTATGCAGAAGACCTCTTTATGGGTTTTTTGGGGGGTAACACAAAGGTGGAATCATCTTTAGCACTATGCTTTCCATCCTCATCAATTTTCTGCCATTGGCAGAAACCCATGAGGACCTAGAATAGCTGGGCATCTCTTTCCCTCCATGACTCTGAAATTTAAGAGATCAGAAAAATATTAGGGAAATAATTTTGTAAGTTCTAAAAACCAAGCAGAAATATCAAAGATGTTTCAGGAAACAAAATGCTAGTTGTCTTGGTCACTGGAGAATAATTTAAAATCTACTTTGTTTTATGATGGCTGACTGTCGTGTGTTTTTCAGTGACTCACAGAATAACTCTTTATGAGAAAGACTGCAGTTTTTTCCAACAACAATGCCGCATTTTATTCCATTTAACCAATGAAGAGGAGTATGAATATTGGAGGCATTGGTTCCTTTCAGTGTTTGAGGTACTTCTACTTTTTGCTTTGTAACTCTTCTATTACAGTCACAGATCCATGCGATAATGCCAGGATACTGTGAAATTCAAACTCATAGCAGTTTCATAGCTGTCCTCATAAATTCGAGCTATGGCAGCATGCACATGTTCTGGGGAGGATTGGAACTAAATTGCTCTGGGTGCTGAACAAACATAGGAGAGGTGATTCCTCATCCTCAGTATGAGTCTATCTAAAGAGGGGATAGCAATACTGTCCTATGATTAAAATGACCAATGGACCAACAGAGTTTAAATCTTAGATATTGTGTTTTGCAGCTGATCCTCACAATAAAAGAATGTAAACAAGTTAACATATATACATATTGTCAAGTTAATTCAATTGAATAATTGGAGAAAATCACAACCTGTTTACCTACACTCTATGAACAGAAAGTGAAGCTATATTAAATCATGTAAATTATTCTCTATGAGCTGTTTACTCTTTTTCAGTAATGATGTTATTTGTCACCCCAAGCCCCTGTATGTGGATGTAAACCAAAGCACATGTTAGGAAAAGGAAATAACTATACACAACATGAGCTTTTCCTCTCTAGAGAAGTCTAGTGCTGCCCATTTACATTGTGGCCTTAATTAAGCAGTGATTGATGCTTATTTGGAGAGCTAAAGATAATTACTGCCTTTTCCGATGTGAACTGGCTATCCATTTGACCTCAGTATTTTAGCCAAAGAACATTGTGGGGAGTACAGTTCTTTTTTAATGCAAAAGAAAAAGTGCTCTTTTCTGTTCTTGTCTTTGGTAAGTTTTGCTCTTCAGAACAAGACTCCTTCCCCCTGTCAGGTGGGTTTCCTGGCTCCTATGGGACACAACAGGAGGAAAAGGTGTTTCAGGATGATACCTTCTTAAGATGAAGGAAGATCTGCCTACAGTCTGCTCCCCTTTCAAAAGGGGAGAGAAGGAACATCCCAGTTGTTGCCTGTTGCTTCTGCCACGTGTTTGGGTGGCTACAAGGGCAGACAGAGACTGCACATGCGATTTCTTCACAAGTGGCTTTCAAATTTTTTAAAAGCTAGAGCTTTATCACCATTTCCTTCAAAGGAACCTTGTTAAGCCTCTTTACCATTGCTAGATTTTTTTCTGCATTAATACACAGGTGTGTTAATGTCCCAATTTTATGGCAAAAAAGAATGAGAAAAAGGTCAGGAGCATGCTTTCTGCCATCCATCTCTGTCCATGTGTTTGCTTGCTGTCAGCAAGAAAATAAACTCCCCTCAAATGCAAGCTTTTCCTTTTTCCTCATTCTTTTCCTTTGTTGTTTTCCATATTGACATGATGAGAGGCCCTACAATGTCAATCTCCAAAACTGTTGAGCTCCCTGCCCTGTCTTGATTTACATCACACGCAGCTAGGCGGGTGTGGTGGTGCATCCCGCCACACACCTTTTCTCTCTTTGACAGCTTTATGACCTCACGACTTCCTGCCA